>UCQR01005647.1:0-12104 GCA_900474235.1 Cecidostiba semifascia
GGTAGAAATTGTCCTCCCCCCTTGTTACACATTGTACTTTTTTGAAAAGTGACTGCAAATGCCCTTTTTCAGAATTAAATTATAAAATTATTTATACTAATAAATACCAATTTAAGTGTTTTAAATATTTTTTGCAGACAACCAAATAATTGTATTGGAAAGAAATATTGAAAATTTAAAACAAACTGGACTGTTAACAGGTTAGTAGTGTCAGTATGAAAAAAATATGTCCATCCTTAGCTAACTTATTCAAGTTTTTACGATATTTTTGCAGACCAAGACAAATTGAATTTTGAGATGCAGTTGACAAATTTAAAAAAAATGAGAGACGCTATGTTTGGAGGTTAGTAGTAGCGATGTAAAAATATTCCCATTCTTGGTAAATGCCTCTTATTTGGAAAATCCCAATCATTCTTGAAAATCTGATCAAAACAAGAAAAGTGTCCAAAATTTTGAGTAAGCAACGCTTCAGTTGTGAGTAACAAACTCAAGAAAGACACGTAGTTTTCTCTAAGGATTTATTTTTATCCTTAGTTAAAAAAATTACTGAAATTATTCATAGATAACTGTCATTGATAATACATTAATAATACAGTTTTAATTTTATTCCATGTTTATTAGCACCAGTAACTCAACCAGAAACGCAGACCCATCAACCTACACACACTTATACAAACGAAGATGTAGTGTATCCTGAAATTTTGATTGTTGTTGATTATAACAATTTTAAGTAAGTATACAATATAATTATACTTTTTTCAACACAGGCATTAAATTGGGCTTTTATCATTCACGAATTCTGAAAGCATTTCATAAAAATGTGAAAAAAGGACCTTACCTTTTATCATGTCCTTGTTGAAAAAATACAGTATTAGTAACAAGGTGGGAAAAGCTATGCATCATAGACTTGGCTGAGGTGTTTCAGAATATTTTACCCTCGCTAGAATGAGCTCATTTTCGCCCCTTGTTGCATATCGTACTATCAATTCTTTTACGCTTCAAAATCGAACAGTTAATGACAAATTGTATGCTTTACGTAATTTCTAGATTACACGATTTGGATACAAAGAAAATTGCAAAATACATGGCTGCGTTCTGGAATGCAGTAGATTTAAGATATCGAGAATTCAGTCATCCTAAAGTGAGGTTAAACATTGCTGGTCTTGTGATTCCACAGGTATGAAACTATTACACGCACTAATACCGTGCATATAATATACTATATGCATATTTTTTCCTTTAACCATAAAACAAAAAATTAGTTTATAATCATATTATATTTATAATAAATATTATATTTATTAACAATTATTTTATGAAAATAATAATGTTTAGGATGAATCATCCGCACCGTATATATCGAATGCAATGCAATATGGTGGCTTTTACGATGCAGGTAAAATATTAGATGACACGGATACATTTTTTCTTACTTCGGTGAATAAAGGGTTTCCTACGAATAGTTATGATGTTATTGTTGCCATGACTCCGTGAGTATTTTTTATTTAGAGAATTACAAATGTAAATTATTCAATAACTCATGAATTAAAATTATTTTTTAGTGTACAGTCGAAACATTATCACTCTACAGGATGGGCAGATATAGAGGGTAATATTAGCTTATATCAGTATAGAAAAATCGGAAGTCTATATAAGTTAACGTTTTGTAGAATTAATATTTTACCATATTTTCAGGAGTCGCAACTGTGGCAGGTGCTTGCCGTGCTTATCGTCGTAGCCCCGTTGCACTCGTTAAAGATCGCAACGGCTTCGGCGGTAACAAAGCTGCAGCTCACGAATTAGGTCATTTGTAAGTGGGAATATCAAGCTTTTATTAATTATAATTTTTTGTTTTTTATTTAAAAAAACATTATTTATCGTTCTTTTTGACTCAGTAGTATCTAAATGGTGCTATTTCAAATAACGCAAACTTTTGTTTCTTACAAAAAGGTTCAGTGCTCAGCACGATCCACAACAAAGTTATGATGATTGTGATTGGGATGAGGGATACATGATGAGTTATAAGATGACGAAACATACGACATTTAGATGGTCACGATGCAGTAAGCAAGCTATGAAAACATTTTTCAAGTATGTTTATTATTTTATAAATATATAAATCAAGTAAATTAATGTTTCCATAAAAAAAGGATTATTCAAGATTAGTATTTTGTTGGTTAGTGTAGGGACTATTAAAAGTTAAAAATTTCAAAATAATACTATATAGCGGTCACCAAAACGTACTACGACAATGGCCGCTAGGAGGTATAAATTTTACATTGATGGAATTATAGATATGTGAATTTGTTTTATTGCAATCGTTGCAAATAAATGTCTTTAGGTATTATCTAGTTATTATGGAAGCTTTGCAATGCTTAACAATACTATTTTTGAAAATTAATATTAGTCCTATAAAGACATAATATATGGATACTTTTATGTTTAAAATTCCTCCTAAATATTATATAAATAAAGTGATGTTCTAATTGATTCCAGTGCTCCATATCTTTCGAACTGTTTGAGAAATAAGCCTGACGTGGGATATCTGTATTCAAACATTTTACCTGGAACGTTACAAAGCCGAGATGAGCAATGCAGAAATCGTTTCAACCACGGAGCTAGTTTAGATGCGGTATTTTATCCTTTAAACAATATACAATAACGATAACTTATATAAGTGATTGTATTGCAAATATTTTCTCATCCGATAGAATCATCAAGCCGATTGTGTGAATCTTTGGTGCATATCCAGTGCTGAGCAAACGCCATGGGGAATAACGTACCATTATAGTCAGGATTACGCACCTGGAGAAGGAACGTCTTGCGGCATGAATAAAGTAAGTTGTAATAATTTGTATAGTAAATTTGTACGATATATAAAAAAAAAATTAAAACGTTTTTTTTCACAGATTTGTCTTGATGGATATTGTGTCGACGACTCGCCGTCATATCACTCAACCAGTTCAATATGAAATCAATATAATTAAAATATGATTATACATGACTATACATGACTATGTAAATACACAGAATATTTCATAATGTAATTCTTAGAAATATACATTTTATGTTTAAACTAAATCATGAACTCTATGTTATATTTATTTATCGATCCCGGGCCCTCACAAATGCAGGTCATTGTTTAAGCATGATTGTTATAAAATGCGAGTTTTTGAAATTCCCGATTTAAAATATAAGGTACTGCAAAGCGTTTGCTGCAGTACGCGCCACAGTGGACTGCGTATAATATGCAGTTCGTTTTTGGCGTAATCGCGCTCTGATTCACCGATGAGAATTTCCTACTTACTTATACGTACTTTAGCAGTTCAACGAGAAATTCCCTAGAATGCTTTGGCGCGCTTATTTTGAAATATTTTGAAAAAGCAGACGAGCCTTGGGCGCTCATCTGTTTTCAAAAACTTTGAAAAATAATTATACAGTTCGAGCGATAAGATAACTGCCACACGAGAGTACAAGCAGTCGAACTTGTCACCGCTATGTCGATGCTAAAATTGATTGACAACAGTCTGATAGGGAGTGTCAAAGCGTCAGGCCCTCCTTCCCTTCGAGGTTTCTAAGAGTAGGTATAAGTTTCCCCTTCCATTTTCTGAAATTAACTCAAAGGAGCAAGTAAGAACACTCACTTGCATATTTCCTACCCTCGATTTATGCTAGCATTTATAGAGGCTTATTTAAAATTGAAGCGCGCAACAATACTTTTGACGACGTTATTTTGTATTCGATAAGCTTGCGTGTATGTGAGGATGTCGAATACTCTAGGATAAATGCCTTTTGCCATAATTATCAGAACAGAATAATAAAAGTGAAATATAGTTATGTATACAGAAGTTTTTTTGTTATATGTTTTTTTATAACTTATCAATACAAGTAATACGCATTTGACGTGAGTGTCGATTAAAAGTACGAAAATATAAATAGCAAAATCCGCAACGATAAAATTCAAGACTAGATAACGGTTGTACAACTGTATAATAAAAAATTTCCGTATACAGTAATAATACAAAAATTTACTTAACTTTTTCGATATTGTGTAATAAGTGTAATATAGAATTAAGGTTTAAATTAGCAGACCATATTGTCCAAAGATCAATTTTTTAATTCAGAAAAAAAAAATTCAATAAACCAATACAACGACGATTAATCAGTATACTGCGCATGGAGTATCGGTACATAGTCATCGTATTGTGCCTGGTACATGTTACCAGCAATCGGTTTGCCGAGTCCGTACTTGTCGGCAAATTTTCGAATAGAAAACTTCAAGCGTCCATCTCGCGATCGATTGTTGATCCGTTTCTCGCCATCAAAGCTAAGCTTTTTTGGTTGCTTGTACAGCAGGAAAACGTAGCGGTGAAGACCGGTTCCCTCGGGTGGACCGGAACCCCTATACTCCGTCAAATTCTCTCCCTGGCTTATATCGTTTCCGGGTATGTTCGTAATCAGCCAGTGAAGGACCTCACGAAGGATTGGATTCTTACGACTTGTTGCGTCTGGGTCTGAAATTTTTTAAACGTTTTAATTAATAATATCGGCGAAGAATTACTTTTACCTGATATGCAGTTGTAACAATCTTTCTTACCGGTCATACAGAGTGTATAGAAAGTAGAAGCTTCAGGAGACCACGTGACCGTAGGAGGATCTTTTACTTGCGTTGGTGTAAATTCCGCACTGAATTCTACTGCTCGATTATTGTAAGTTACCTTGAATCAAATATTATCATCTCATTCAATACTTTGTATGAATAAAACTATTTAGGGAACAAATAAAATTGTATAAATTATTTAATGATATTATTGAATCAAAATCATAAAACAACATGCTACTAAACTGGTGCCTATCTTATCAGCTCTTATTGTAAGTTATCTAATCGTTCAAATATTTGAATACATTTGAATATACCATAAATTCAACCCAGACCAACTTCTCAATTAAAAAAAAATAAAGTCACACCACACTCTATACTTGCAGAAAGTAACTCTTTCGGAGGCGTATCTACGACATCGGGTACGATTTCGGACGATTTAAAACTCGATGAAACATCACTCGCCATAATAAAATTCTATAAACTGAGTTGAGATAAATGAATCATTAGATATTGTTATTGAAACACTGAAATAACGTTTAATAAAACAAGATATTCGTACAAAAAACACCTGCAGACGTAAAAACAGACCTGCTTGTTGTTAGAGCCGTCGAGTACTAGCAAGCAGCAAGACTGTGTCATTACTCCGTGGACGCGACACAATTATTGTATGTCTGCAGCGCCGCTGTGTGAATCTGGCGAAACTATATAAGATTAACGTTGAAATGTATATCTGTAGATATGAAAAATGTGCAATTATGTATACCGGCGATTATATCGTTACGTGATGTTGTAAATACTAGCAATTATCCATATACGTTAGATCTATTTATAAGTTCCATCAGCAGCAGGTTAGAAACATTTATTCTATTTATTAGCTTAATTTCTGAAAGAAATATTTCTATCTGAGAATCAAGCATATAGATCCAATTATACAATTCACGATATAAAATCAATAATATATTTTTTATTATTTACATTAAAAACTGAATATTATTTCAGCATACGCAATATGTCACCATTTAAAATCTACCTAAAAAATCCTCTCGATTCAAAATTCGCGCGCCGCCGTTCAACGCGCATGCGCGTATACGAAAGCTCGGCGCGCGCGGCGAATGTAAAAAAAGCGCCGCTGCATCGGCGGCGCGAATCGTGCGGCAGTCCTCAACACCGCGTCGCATCTGTCATACGATATCGTATCGTCCGGCTGCATCAGCCGTGATTTTGTCTTATATACCTATACCTATGCATATTCAAGTGCAACCGATTAGCTTCTTATAGTGAATAAACGTGTGGTGCATCACGACGAGAGGATGTACGCTCTGGAGGAAGGTAAATAATTATCTCGCAAGCTCGGAGAGCTTTTAGCAGCGCGCTATTTTTAAGTGTCATTGCCAAGTGCAGATTCTCGGCTTAGCTTGAAAGTATTCCCCGACTTAACCCACATATTAGAGCCAATATATGACAATACACGAGATATCTATACACATATATTCAAGAGGGATTGTATATACGTGTCGAGGATATTTGTAAAACAAGTGAAGTTCAAGGATTTTCGTATTATCTATAGGTATATGATTAACCGTTTTGTTTGTTCGCGATTGAATTGTTTTTTTTTTCTCCATACACCGAACGAAACAATTGAACGTCGATCGGAAATGCGTATATCTATATAAAACAATAACCGTCTTCAAGAGCAATACGAGGATGACGACTCGGACGAGATCTCGTCGAAGCTGTGGCAGGAGGCCTGCTGGATCGTCATCAACGCCTATTTCGACGAGAAGGGCCTGGTTCGCCAGCAGCTCGACAGCTTCGACGAGTTCATCGAGATGTCGGTACAGCGTATCGTCGAGGAATCACCTCAGATCGATTTGCAAGCCGAAGCTCAGCACCGAACCGGTGAGATCGAGACGCCCACGCGACACCTCGTCAAATTCGAGCAGATCTACCTGTCGAAACCGACGCATTGGGAAAAGGATGGCGCACCTTCGCCGATGATGCCCAACGAGGCGAGACTCAGAAATCTCACTTACTCGGCGCCACTTTACGTCGATATCACCAAGACTGTGCTCAAGGAGGGAGAGGAACCGACGGGTATGATTGTTGTTTTGTTTTAGTATAATACGCTGAAATTATTGCTCGGTTTTATTTCCGTTGCAGAGACACAGCATCAGAAGACGTTCATTGGCAAGATCCCAATTATGCTGAGGTCGAAATATTGTTTGCTCTCCGGGCTATCCGACCGAGACTTGACGGAGCTGAATGAGTGTCCCCTGGATCCTGGGGGATACTTCATTATCAATGGTTCGGAAAAGGTTCGTATATAAAAAAAAAAAAACTTGAAAAAAAACAAAGGAAAATCGTATAACTGTGATGTATATTTTGTCGACAGGTGTTAATTGCCCAAGAGAAAATGGCAACTAATACGGTGTACGTGTTCAGTATTAAAGACGGCAAGTACGCTTACAAAGCTGAAATACGATCGTGTTTGGAGCACAGCTCGAGACCGGTATCGACTTTGTGGATCAATATGATGTCCAAGAGTGGCGCCGTACGTCTCTCGTGACAATAATTCTTTACATTTGCGCTCGGCTTGCGAGCTTAATTTTTTCTATCGTGTTTTAATAATTATTATTATTTTTTTTTAATAATTCATATTTTTTCAGGCGATAAAAAAATCGGCGATCGGCCAGCGAATAATAGCGATCCTGCCCTACATCCGCCAAGAGATTCCGATAATGATAGTCTTCCGAGCACTAGGGTTCGTTGCCGATCGCGATATTCTCGAGCACATAATCTACGACTTCGACGATCCGGAGATGATGGAGATGGTCAAGCCTTCGCTGGACGAAGCCTTTGTCATTCAGGAACAGAACGTCGCATTGAATTTCATCGGCAGTAGAGGAGCCAGACCTGGTGTTACGAAGGAAAGGAGGATCAAGTACGCCCGAGAGATTTTGCAGAAAGAGACGTTACCACACGTTGGCGTCAGTGATTTTTGCGAGACGAAAAAGGCCTATTTCTTGGGATACATGGTGCACAGACTGCTGTCGGCGTCCTTAGGTCGCAGGGAACTAGGTATATAATGCAAAATATTGGGTTTCATCCAGTTGACATACATTAATTTTTTTATAATACGTGCAGACGATCGCGATCACTACGGAAACAAGCGTTTAGATTTGGCTGGACCACTGTTGGCTTTCCTATTCAGAGGTCTGTTCAAGAACCTGATGAAGGAGGTTCGAATGTACGCGCAAAAGTTCATCGACAGAGGGAAAGACTTTAACCTCGAGTTGGCCATAAAAACTAAAATCATAACCGACGGTCTGAGGTACTCCCTGGCAACCGGCAACTGGGGTGACCAGAAGAAAGCTCATCAAGCTCGGGCTGGAGTGTCTCAAGTATTAAACAGGCAAGTATTGACTCTTCTTTACGTTTGGTTTTAAATTAAAAAATTATTTTTCAATATCGTAGACTGACGTTCGCATCGACACTTTCTCACTTGCGACGTGTAAACTCTCCGATCGGTCGAGACGGCAAACTGGCTCGTCCCCGACAGCTTCACAATACGCTCTGGGGTATGCTGTGTCCAGCGGAAACACCTGAAGGCGCAGCCGTCGGTCTCGTGAAGAACCTCGCCCTCATGGCTTATATCAGCGTCGGCTCGCAACCGTCACCTATACTCGAGTTCCTCGAGGAGTGGTCTATGGAGAACCTCGAGGAAATTGCGCCTAGTGCGATAGCCGATGCCACGAAAATTTTTGTAAACGGCTGCTGGGTTGGAATTCATCGGGATCCTGATCAGCTCATGGCTACGCTCAGGTGGGGGTCTTGTATATTTGGATTTTTTTGTATTTGCAAATTGAAGATCAAACGTTTTTTTGAATATCGTTTGAAGAAAGTTGAGAAGGCAGATGGACATTATCGTTTCGGAGGTGTCGATGGTAAGGGACATCAGAGACAGGGAGATCAGAATTTACACAGACGCTGGGAGAATCAGCAGACCATTGCTGATAGTGGAGAATCAGCTTTTGTTGCTGAAAAAGAGACACATCGAGATGCTGAAAGAAAGGGATTACAATAACGATGGGTCAGTGTTCTTTTTATTGCGGATATAGAATAATATTAAAGAAAAAAGAAAACCTTAAAATCGATTCGTCGAACAATAGCTGGCAAGAGCTCGTGAGTCAGGGAGTAGTCGAGTACATCGACACCCTTGAGGAGGAGACTGTGATGATAGCTATGTCGCCGGAGGATTTACGACAAGAGAAAGAATACGCTTACTGCACGACCTACACACACTGCGAAATTCATCCAGCTATGATACTAGGTGTCTGCGCGTCCATCATTCCGTTTCCTGATCACAATCAGAGTCCCAGAAACACCTATCAAGTACGTCGTTTGACATTATATTTTTGTGTCATGAAGCAAGTATATGGATGACGTTAACACTGGTCTGACCACACTCATACTATTCTATTTGAATGTGATTTGTGTACAAGAATCGATTTTCTATTAAAATTTATCATCATCAAATATATCACCACTAAAAAACAACTAAACATTAAAAAAATTAATTTTTCACAGAGCGCCATGGGAAAGCAAGCCATGGGCGTCTACATAACGAACTTCCACGTGCGCATGGACACCCTAGCCCACGTGCTCTACTACCCTCAGAAGCCCTTGGTTACCACACGTTCGATGGAGTACCTTCGTTTCCGCGAACTGCCCGCCGGCATCAACAGCATCGTCGCTATTCTCTGCTACACGGGCTATAATCAGGAGGACAGCGTCATCCTCAATACCAGTGCCGTCGAACGTGGCTTCTTCCGTTCCGTGTTCTATCGCTCTTACAAAGATTCCGAGACGAAGAGACTGGGTGACGTCGAGGAGCAGTTTGAAAAACCTAACAGACAGACCTGTCAGGGGATGAGGAACGCAATTTACGATAAGTTGGATGACGATGGGATTATCTCACCGGGAATAAGAGTCTCCGGGGACGACGTTATCATTGGGAAGACTATGACGCTGCCGGAGACGGATGACGAGGTGAGTTGATTTGTTGAGATCGGTAAGCTACAATTTTTCTGATAAAACGATTCTTATGCTCTCAGTTAGATAGTTCTACGAGACGATTCACCAAACGCGACGCCTCGACGTTCCTGCGTAACAGCGAGACCGGAATCGTGGACCAAGTGATGCTCACGCTGAACAGCGAAGGCTACAAGTTCTGCAAGATCCGCGTACGCAGCGTTAGGATCCCTCAGATCGGTGACAAGTTCGCATCTCGTCATGGCCAAAAAGGTACCGAAACTCCTGTTTGCATATAACAGAAATGCTTGCATCATCAATAACGATTTTTACTTCCTTAAACCAGGTACCTGCGGTATTCAGTACCGACAGGAAGACATGCCGTTCACCTGTGAGGGTATGACTCCGGACATCATAATCAATCCTCACGCGATTCCGTCTCGCATGACAATCGGTCATTTGATCGAGTGCATTCAAGGCAAAGTGTCGGCCAACAAGGGTGAGATCGGCGACGCAACACCTTTCAACGATGCCGTCAACGTCCAGAAGATCTCGACTTTGCTCATGGAGTACGGTTACCAGTTGCGTGGAAACGAGATCATGTACAACGGACACACCGGTCGTAAGATCAATGCTCAGGTTTTCCTTGGACCGACGTACTATCAGAGGCTCAAGCACATGGTGGACGATAAGATTCACAGTAGAGCCAGGGGTCCTGTGCAGATTCTGGTCAGACAGCCGATGGAGGGCAGGGCTAGGTATGACATTGAATAGAAATATTATTGTCGTAGAAATTTGAAATAATTTTAAATTTCACAGAGACGGTGGCTTACGTTTCGGTGAGATGGAGCGGGACTGTCAGATCAGTCATGGAGCCGCGCAGTTCTTGCGAGAACGTCTGTTCGAGGTGTCGGATCCGTATAGGATACACGTGTGCAATTTCTGCGGACTGATCGCCATAGCGAATCTTAGAAACAATACCTTTGAATGCAAAGGATGCAAGAACAAGACTCAAATTTCTCAGGTCAGGCTGCCTTATGCGGCGAAACTACTGTTCCAAGAACTCATGTCGATGAATATCGCGCCTCGCCTTATGATTAATTGAGGGATATGTATTTTTACTTAATAGACGACTCGTATATTTTTCTATTGAATTGTTGAACCTTGAGATTTAATGTTAACGCGACGATAGATATTGTATATTCTTAAAATGTTAAGAGTATTTATTTGCTTAAGAATAAAATAGTTTTTTTAGAAAAATAATCTAACTCGACATTTTCTGAAACTCGTAGAAAGAAGAAATGGCGATCGTGTGATCGTAAAAAATTAATAATTTATTAACGATATTGCACTCAAGTCACGCATCAAGCAAAATGTACAAATTTTTGGCAGTATTTACAGCATATCATTACAATACACGTTCATGAAAAATACTCCGTGTGAAATGCATAGAAACTAAGCTGGAAGTTCGCAGTATCACGGATTCGTCACTCTCACATAACTCACGTCCCGTACGCAAAACTTCGCTCTACACACGGGACAAGTACACTTAGAAGACAGCCAAGTCTCGGGCGCTGTATCGTCCTGCCTGGAGGCGAACCATTTTGCCATGCAATCGACGCACCACATCGGACGGCAATAGCAGATACCGCACGGGTTAGGCATCAGTTCGTCTTGGTTACAAAGCCTGTTCAGTTTGACGTTCGAAACAACTTGCATACAACCTACGCATTGCTCTAGTTCCTAAGAAAATAAAAATTGGTGTAAAAATTTGTTTAAAAAATACAAATGCTTTCAAGGTCATTATTTAAAGAGTTAATTACCTGAGCAGTTTCATATTCTGGATTCAGTATTATCTGTTCTTTGAAGGTATCTATAAATCTGTCCAGCAGTGTTCTGTGAAATACAACGCTGTCCAAGACTGTGATGGGCCGAGTTACCTTGTCTTGCAAGTCTTTAAAATCCAAGGCATTCAATCTTATGTTGAATGATTTAGCACCCGATCTTGTTGGAGTTACCTATAACAAACAAAACATCAATAGTAGTTTTTTTGCATTACTCCATCAAATTAGAGCAAATTTCCAAGTGAATACATACTTCTATATTCAAATATTGAACTTCTGTTCTTGTGCTCTGTGACAAAGCATGAGTATCACTTTTATTTACAATTAGAGCTGTATCACTTTGATGTGCAAAGTATAATTTGTAAGGTGTGACTTTTATAATCCAGTTATCCGTAGCAATAACTTTTGTAATACTATTTGTGTCTATGGTAATTTTATCTATCCTGTAATTAAAATTTTTATTATCATTATTTTCACTATTGTTGATCTTGAGTAATGAATATCGATAATTTGACATACCTTCGAAATTCAATGTTTATATCAGATGCTACAGATAGCCATGTTGTATTATTATTGCAATATACAGCCAGGCTCTCAGCTATAGGATGTGTTGCCCAGTTATTCGA
>UCQR01005648.1:0-11422 GCA_900474235.1 Cecidostiba semifascia
GTATAGGTATATGTTGAAACGCGTTTGAAAAAATTCGCAACGTATGGAATATTGAAAAAGTGTTCTACGTTAATGTTTGGTATAGAAAATATCAAAGTAACTGACATTTCCAATTATAGTAGGGTGTATACCTATATATACATTTATAAGAAACCAAAGCACCAGGGCAAAATTTCACGTAATTGATGGATGATCGTTTATCTGGAAAATTTTGCGAATATACTCATACATATTTTCCTTTGAGAGAAAATCATAAATTCAAGCATATACGCCGGTAAACATTTCTCATGAATTATTAACGAAGTAACGAAATTTAAACTTACAAAAACATCCTAGAAAATTAACCTAAAAACATCGCACGTTCAAATCTCCTCGAAAACCCCCTTCTCTCAATATCCCCACATATTTACCATAACCCCTGTACTATACCTCCCGCGCAGCATTGCACATCTTGATCCACACAAGCTCGCGCGCATATCAGTCCATCCATGCAGCAGTGTGTCGTTCAATTTTTTTTTTTCATCTCCAAATTCATCGGAGCCGCTAGACGCGCGCGTAGGATTTGCATTTTTGATGGTCCGTCGTTAAATATTGAAATACGCGCGCACACGGGTGCTATATCCTTGGAAAAAGTGAAATGCTGTCCGCCAAACAAACCCGGACACACGGCATGAGAAACGAGAAATGGAGCACGCGCGAGAAAAGCCTCCAGTACCGTGGGATACTCAAGCTTCATGGTTAGTTGTATTTTTTTCGTTGCGCGAGTTTTTTTTTTTTGAGTGAGGTTAGCGTTTGAAAAATTACGCGCGCGAAAGTTTCGCGCGAGAGCTTTGCGCTAATGAAATTTTGAGAGAAATCTAGGTCAGTGCGGTGAATATCAGCGAGTGAATTCACTGTTTTGTCGTAGCAATTTTCGTCTCTCGAATATACAGAATTATGAATGTATTTTGCCGATATATGGTATATATTAAAAATTGATCGACGCTTATTGTGATTTTCAATAAAACAGCGCGTGACAAGAAGCTGCAAGCAACGAGCGCCGAGAAATTGAAAAGAAAAGTTTCGAGAAGCTTGAAGGAGTTGAAAAGTGACATCGAGGAGTACCGGAAAATTGTCAACGATGTCATTTGCGGCGACAAGAGGCTCTTGCGCACGATTCTCCAGAAGCAGAGGGACTTGCAGATACTCCTGCAAGACGCCGAGCCATTGGTAAAGTGTGCTATACACAATGATCCTCCGCTTGCAAACATTGCATTTCAATAATATAGTCACGCGAAATTAGGACGCCTACGAGGTCATATTCCAAGACTACAGCCTCAAGCGCAAACAGCTCGACAAGCTTGCCTACGCCAAGGAGAAAAAGAGAAATGAATTCTGCAAGTTGAAGGTATATTTGTATGATGTATGATATCAAAGTGAATTACTGACCGAAATAATGAATCCGCCGTATAAAAGAGTACAATTTTAATTGCATCAGCTGATGTTCATTACGACTAATGCGCCGGTGAAATTAGCGGAGCAAGAAAAAAAAATTGTTTGCTTAATCTTTGCTCGTTATATAGAAACTTGCAAATAATTGAAGTGGCTCCGCGCGCTCGGTCAGATTTCCGGTAAATCAAGTTTGCCTTATAGTTTTCATAAGAGGATCAAAGCTAACTTTTGAATTTTAAACGTCTTTGCTGAATATAAACTATTTTTCTCTTATAAGACGCTGCGTTGAACCCGTTTGTCGCGAGATGCAGTTCGAAATGTTTCGTTTGCTGGAGAATTTATTCGGTTAATAAGCGCTGAATCGGACTTGTATAAGACTTCGCGAGAATTTATTGTCATTTGGTCGATCGAATAACACCGATAATATTGCAGTATATTTATACGTCAGATTTACATTTTTTTTTTCTTCGTTTCTATTCTTGCTCTATATATAGAATGTCTATCAAAGTATTTGATTATAGTCGGAGTACGCGGAGCTTAGCGACCAGATCGAGAAAAAGGACGAGATCACTCGTATCGAGGCCGAACATCAGAAACGTCATCAGCAGCTGATTGCGCGTTACCAGGTCGGCCTGGCGAAGCGTCACGCAGCCAAGTCTGTCAGTGACACGTACAAGGAGATCATTGTGATTTTGAAAAAGGTATACGTATATAGGCATTACTAAAAATATACGATAAAATGTAATCCACTTTTTGTACTATATATCGATGAGCAAAAAAGCTATAACTGGAAAAAAATATAGTTATATACCTCGTAAAATTTAGTACATATAAAAATAAAAAAAAACCTCTAAACTATAACGCTCTATATTTTATACGAAAAAAAAATGCGAGAGGAAATAGGACGTGCAGATACAGAGCTCCCTTCTATTTTATTGATCAAATTATTCCTCTATTCGCGTTCGGTATTGTGCACTACATCGGTTATACATACGCACATATATGTATTCGCATCGACGTATAAAAAGACCCTCAGGATTTTTATTCCTCTTGTTCACAAATATACCCGCATGTATGGAAAAACAGTGGTGCAGCTATATACCTTTTTTTCGAAAAAGTGGTGTCTATATCACTCGTTATTATTCGGTGGTACGTGGAGCAACCCAAACCGGCGAAATAAAAAAGAATCTATACCTAGATTATATCGTGTAATTCAATACTCTTGAAAACGAACAGCAGAATTTTTTCTATAACTAACGAGCTTTTGTGATCCTAGTAAAGCCATTGCTCTAAATGCGCAGCAAATGAAAAACAAACAAAATCCGCGAGTTCTCAATAAAAAGCTCTCTTTTCAATTCATCCTCGCTGCACTTTCGATTAACCTGCATTCCTCACAGTCAACCCTTTCTTTGACCGACACTCAAAGTCCTCTCTTTTATCTGTGACACGCGACAAAAAAAAAAGACGGCTATACTTTGCACGTAAAATGGACAAACACTGCTAAGCACAGCTCGAGCTTGCTTTGAAGCGACAAGCAAAGCTGAGGTTCCATTAGGAGATGGCCAATCGGGCGTCAGGCATCGCGATTGGTTGATCATTCCATTACCGAGCATCAAATCGTGATGGCCTGCTACGACTAATTCCAGGACCGCCTGCACACGAGATCGAATCGCCGTTTAATCATGCATCCATTAACGTAATTAGAGCCAAGTCGCGTTTAATTATTTTCGAAGGTGGACATCACGCTGTGGCTGATACGGTGTGTGTGTGTGTGTGTGTGCGCTGGGATGTATATATAGCTAGTGATTTGATTATACGGGGGTGTGGGATTTTGGATTAGCAGTGAAAAGAGAGCGCGGTTTAAAGCTGCCCTATCGAGCAGTTTGAAGAGGTTGATCGTTTAGTTGGTGGAGAAATCAGTGAGCAATTTTTTTTTCTGTTTGGAATGGGTTGAAAAATTGTGAAAATAAAGAAAACGTTGATCAAAGTTCTACAAAGGTTAAAATTATGCTGCATATTTTTAAAATCGGAATATGTTTGTATTCGCGGAATATTTCGTTTGAACTGTTTCCCTTTGTAGCCTGGTTTGTCGCATATTTACTCAAATGAATTTCCCGCGATATTTCACTGTAAATTCTTCTCCCTGTGTACCTATATCCTTTCGTCGCATATTTATTCAAGCACGTGAAACTTGATGAATCTTTGTAATTTACGAAATATCGAATTTCCAAATCGAAATAATAAAACTATATAAAAAAGCTCGTAATAGAAGCCAACGAAAAATCCTCAATATTATCCGATGTAATGAAAGTCATAGATCACCAACCACGTATACTAATAATTTACTTTTTTATGGTCAATTAACGCCCGCAAAAAAAAAGGACTCGAAATATTTCGACGTCGTACTGAACGCTCTGCGCGAGGACCAGAGGGACCAGTGCCGAGTGATTTACAAGACGACTCTGATGGGCCAGCTGGCAGCCGAGAACCTAGACGACATTCGCCAGAGGTACAAGAAAATGGCTCAGGATGTCTGGGTCAATATGAAGGAGCGCGAGCGGAGCCTCGACAGCGCCAGGAAGAAGGTCGAGGATGTCTGGCAGTACGCAAAGTCCCTTGTTAGGATTGAGGTGAATCTTCTTGACTTTTCTTATTTGATCAGCTCGATATAACTGAAATACTTTCCTCGATTTTTATGCTCTGGAAATGTCAAGCTCAATGATTATATTGACTGGCAAATAATATTGTTCGTCGCAGAGCGACACTAATATCATGAGAAAAAAGGACGATACGATGGAAGACGAAGATAGACACTTGAAGAAGCAAATCGAGGAGCTCGAAAACATTTTCAACATAATGAAAGATACGATGCTTGTTCGATCGTACGAAGAGCTGTTTGTCAGGTAAAAAATCGTTGGTTCGTAGTGACGTGCTGAAAAAGAAATGAAAATTAATCACGATATTATCTTGGACGTAGATTAGAAGATCAAATGAAACAAAGAGAGAGACTAACGGACTTGTACAACCGAAACTTGAAGGATCGAAATTTCGTACTGAACAAAAAGAATCACGCTGAATTGATGCTCCGAAATTTGGAGCATTCCATGGTATCGACCACTACGAAGTAATTTTAGTTCTTATACAAGTCATTTGTAAATAATAAAAGAATAAAAGCTGATTTTAATGCTGTTATCATAATAGTACCTTATATTTTGAGATACAAAACAGAGAAAAAAGACATGTTGGAAAAAATCGAGGCGGAGAAAAAACGCGAAGCCGACAACAAGTCCTTAATAGAAACTCGAGGTGAATTATTGATGAACATAAGAGCGGCTTTGCAGAATATGTCGTCGATGCTTGTTTGCGTGAAAGCTGCCAAGTCCACGGGGAAGGGGAAGGATAGTAAAAAAGCTGCTAAAGAACTCGATGATAAAGTGGAGATCAAAGCAGATGACAAAGTGAAGAAAGAGAAGGAGAAAGAGAAGGAAAAACGAACGTGTGACGATCCTATAGAAACTGATGGTATAATTATAATCATAAATCACAACGTTTTTTATGAAGAAACCATTTATATCAATTTTTATACGAAATTTAGGTTTAGCAGTATTAGCGCAAGTAACTAAAAAGGCGATTACTTTGTTCGCCTCGACGAATTTCGTACTCGATCCCGAAAAAGAAGAAAGAGCTAAAGATATGTACCAGAATTATATCGCCGATTATCGCTCACAATTGAAGTTCGGAGACGAAGAACAAGAACAAACGGGTGAGCCATATATAACATCGTGTTCCCAGTACTTGCCATGTAAATCTCAATGTTTCATATAATAACTTTTACATCAGGTATGTATTTTGAGCACGAAGCAGTGGACACTGGTGTGCTAACGCGAACTGAAATCAAAACCAAGAGCAAACAAATCGTAGAAGCTAATACCAAAGAAGATTGATTTTTTTATTTTCTTAACAATTTTATATTTTATTATACATACAATAATTATTAAAAATTTTAGCAAAATACGCTTATTTATACTCATTTATACGGCCCCAGCCAAGCCTCTCTTTCCTCCAAACTTCTCTCAACCACGACGGTGAATATCCCTTGAATGGATGCGCATTTGGATACTTCAATGGAGGATCTGGGAATTTGAAAGGGTGCTCTTTCTTCAATTTTTTTAATAAGAATTCTTTGTTGATTTGTTTTGGATCTCTGTACTTGTCCATATAGTGATTGAAAGGCTGTTTCAAAGGGAACCATGTTTGTGGTCTAATGTAAGGCTTTGGAAAGTCGTATTCGAATGTTGGCGATTCCATTTCTACAAAAAGATTTAAGAAATATTGAAAGCTTGCGCTTTTCAACCTAATTCTATATAATGATGAATACATATTACTTACTCAATATGTTACAGTAATAGTCCTTGAGAGTACTATCGTAATCAGTCTGGAAAAATGCAAGGCCTGCAGGTGTTATATAATCTTGGTGCTTGCGAATGAAATCGTACGTTTTCCAATTACGATCTGTGAGTTTTAAACTGGAAAAAATATATATTTGTTGTATACTTCATAATAATAATTAATCTTGTCCAAACTGTACTTATAGACTGAAACTATAACTCACCAAGGTTGCTCCTTTTTGTACTCAGAAAAATCAACTTTCTTATCTTGCTTATATAAGACAAAGATGTATCTACAAAATCCAATGCCTTTTGGTGGTATTGGCCTTAAGTAATCTATTATCTGCTCTCCTTTGGCCACATCATTTCCTGGGATATTACCACTAAAATTTAAATTTTGATCAGTTTGTAATACATTATAGTATATTAACTAAAGTAACTTTATAGTACATTATACTTACATGAACCAGTGACAATACTCGTATGTAGGGTCAGAAAAATTGCAATCGGGTGTTGTGAGAAGAAGTGTATACAGAGAGTCAGGTTCTGCCTTGTATGTTACACTAGGAGCATTTTTGGCCTCGTAAGATTTAATTTGATTACCTCTGTGCACTCTAGCTAATTTATCCTCGCTTCCAAAATCATAATCAATGGTCAGTGGTACAATAGGATAAAAATATGCATCTCCGTATAAATCATCATATATTCCATAATGCTGGGCTATCGTATGCATATGCTGAGGGGCATTTGTCATGTACCAATCCTCTTTTGCTTTGTCTAAGTCAATACTTACTAGAATAACAAGTTTTTAAGAAAATTATTCCAAAAATCTCATAGTTACGCAAACCAAAACATATTTACCAAAACATATGATTGCTTGCGCATTTATAATGAATGCGCAAGCAATCATCAGTTATTATGTTCTTTCATTTTAGTTCATTAACTCACATTGATTGCGACGAGCTTGCTGTTCAAATAATGGATCTTTCTTGCGAGCAACTATTTCTTTAGACCAACTTTCGGTCATTTGAGACCTTGTGAATTTAGGAACTGGAAAGCCAATATCCACCTTGAAGTGAAGTTCTGGATCTTTGTACTCCAATTCTGATAAAAAAAAAACATAGATAATCAAGTTTAAAAATATCTATTTTTTGCAACAAAATACAATCATAAACTTTGGACCTAACCTTCAATTCGTTGTTTCAAAGTTCGAGCTATCGTCGGAGGCTTTCCTCTCGTATATTTGTGACGAATTTGCGACAAATTAACGGAGTCGATGGACAAGAGCTTGAAGATTCTATTAGCCATCTTTAACAGATCTTACTTGTTTAGTAGATTAAGAAAAAACTATTGTTTATTCACAAAACCGTCTGCTCTTCATGCTTGCAATCCGGGAAGAGCAGTAAACACGCGACGAGTCGGTACGAAGGGAAACTCTGTTTTCGGATGGAACAGCGACATCTTTAAATTTTCGTCAGCAGTAGTATATGAAAACACGGTAACTGGTAACATATATGTTTGATGTTACTTCCTTACCGATAGGTAATACGGTAGATTGCTTAATTTCTTTTTTTATAATTTCAAAAAATAGTAAACTCTTCTATCTTCCAGTTTTTTATTGCAGAGCATTTTTAGAAAGTGAATTTTTTAAAATTATTAAATCACATTTATACCGCCATGGTCTTTACGATACTGCACATTGTTGTAAATAGATGACCATAAACAGTATAATTGTATTTAAAAAAAATATCTAGGATTAACGAGGAATAAATAAGAGATAGTTTTGATCCGTTACAAAAAAGTGTGTATGCATGCTCGTGAAGGTTGACCAATGACCATATAGGCTGCAGCTAGACACCAAACGGTATAAATTATGAAAGGCATAACTGTGTTTGTTTTCTTATATAGAATTTCTTATACTGATAGCGTGTATTGAGGTATACATATACGTATAGTCAAAATATAATTACGCCTAAAATTCCAACATCTATCCTAAAAATGCTCAATATCTTTCCTTAAATAACAATATGCCTAAGAATAAGTGCTTACGCAATCGAACAATTTTACCTTCAATTTACGGAATTCGATAAGAACACGTATAAGTATATCGATAAGAAAATAACAAGATAATGGAGAACAAAAGCTGTTTTACAAGTAATTTTACAATGGAAAATAAATTTCGAAGAATAAAAATAATAAATAAATTATAGCATACATAAATCATTTTACACAGCAACTATAATTATTCAAAATCAAATTCACGTTAATTTATAAATAGTACTAGGCCATTAGCAAACCTCGCTTCCACAGTCTTGTATAAACAGCAACAAAACTATACGACTTATTAACCCAGCCACGAGAAGTACACACGCCCAGATATAATCCATATAACGACAACAACAACCCTCTTTTGAAATTTCCTCCGCTCTCTGCTATATAACAAGAAAAAAAAACGGCAAACAGTGTCGTGACCGGGGGCTCTTAGACCTATATGTATACTATATACCTTAGCGTGTTTACCTACCCACGCGCGAATCGTCAGGCAAATTACCCGAGCCCAAACACAGCAGTGGTGTATAGATATCACACGGAAAACTCAATATAGGAGGACTCCCTCATTTTCGCTGGGTAGGTAGGTATACTATAAATAAGCAAACATCTTGAGAAAACATCATTTTCTGCAGAGAGGAAAGTATGCGGATGGGTAAGCAGAGCTATTAAGCTGATGACGGCCGTATAGGCCAACATGCCCCAGTGCCCGTAGGCATCAAGTGTGGATGGGTCTATAAAGGGATTTTGGACGTTAAGTCGTGCACCTGTTTTGTTGAATTTTTTGACTTGGTGGAATTGTATTATTGTATACGCTGTACGCTATCCTATTTACTAGTTTATATCAAATTGTAATGGTAAAAAATATAAAAGTATATTCGCATGTTATAGTAAATTAAAGCAAATGTGTACTTAGATTTATTATATAGATCTTCTTTCTCAAAATTCGATCTTCATCAATCATTGCATTTCATACATCAAATACCCAAAAAAATACAATATAAGCTTCTATAGTACTCCAAGACAACATAATCCACAATTTCACCATTGTGTAGTACACAAGTCAAAAGTGATCTATACAGATATGAGTGGAGAGGGAAATGACAGCACGCAAGAGTAGAAAGAGCGAGAGAGAGAGAGAGAGAGAGAAGTCCCGGCATCACTGCAGCATTATTATTGTTGACTCTCCTAAAGCGCCCCTGCCGGCAACTCGACGCAAAACACCTCTCTCTCTCTCTCTCCTCCAGCGCAACGCGTGCTCGCGCTCGGCAGTCCGACGGCAGTTGTCAGGTACACGCCGAACCGCACACTAGTCCCGAGTAGCGTACGTTCACGTCGTGCTCGTTTCTTTCACCTGAAAATACACACACACTGCATTATTAGAAGGGAATAAACACATCGGTGCTCCTGTATATCTCTCACATCGCGGTGTACACCCAGTGCTAATATAACCCGCGCGAGTATCCGGTTACTCTCGACTTGCATATCGCAATCGAGTGACAGTGTCCCCGTGAACGATAACAACACTCTGGAGCGCTGTATTATATACAACGAAAAAGAAGAAGAGAGAGAAAGAGCGAGCGTGCGCGCAGGAGCAAAATCGGGAATCTGCGCCGGGCGAAGATTTCATCGAGCGGTTGCTCCGGATTTTCCCGGATAGGAGCTGTGCTTTACAGCAAGGACCTCTACTCCGCTCATAACCTCTCAAAGTTTGCGAAGGATATATCATTATCCTTGTAGTAGAATTTCGTGCGCGAATAATAGAAAGGAGAGCGTCAACGTCGTCGCTGCACTCTCTCCCGTTCTCGGTATTAAGTAGTATCGCAGAGTTCACCAGGCGGAGCCGCCGCCGTTCAATAGTGCAAATCCGCGCGGAGAGGGAGCCAGTTCGTCGTCAGCAGCAGCTTATACTCTCTCGAGGTAAACAAAAGGGCGTCGCATCGATTTTTCGGAGCTGCTTATTCTCGCGCGAGTGAAAAAAAAAGTGCGCGGACTGCTGTTTTGCTTACATATACTTATGTGTATATTATAGCAAAGGAATATAAGCAACTTCGGTGCATAACTTCCTATATAAGAATACACAAGAGAGAGATAGCCGAAAGAGAGACAGAGATCCTGCGAGTAGGAGTGGGGATGAAAAGGATGCGCTGCTGAGTGCAGTGTTCCGGCGGGAAAAGCAAGCGTCGTCCCTTCACTTATTCGAGAGAGAGAGAGAGAGAGACTCAGGTATAACCTCAAAAGGACCTGCATACCGAGAAACGTGTGATACATTCTCTCTCACAAATTCCACTGTGCGGGCTATATACACACTCACTGTCTCACAGTATATAAAAGGGCATAGGCATGGCTCGCCTGTTATAGAGCCCCGAAGACACAACCGCGCTTTCGTAAAGGAGAAAAAAAAGATGTACCTATCATCAAGACAGCCTCATCATCATCACGCATCGCATAGAATCAAGTGGACGCAGCGCTGCCTCAATAAAACATAGCTCGTATATAATAGCATCGCACAGCGCATCGATCCGACCTTCCGCGCGAGCTTGTTATCGGATTGTTGCAGTACAACAACCCTAACCTATTGAAGGGGAGCAAATTTTATCTGATATATTATATAAAAATAGGAGAATCAAAAGTGGTAGCATAATGACAGACCTACTGATCGGTCTGTCGTCGCCGACGTTCAACGGGGTGTCCTCGAAGGCACCGGAGGTGGTCTTCAGAACACCGGGAGGCGCAGGACAGCTGTTCCGAAACTCGGAGATGCGACACTCGAGAAGCGAGGACCTTCTGGGACCGGCTACCAATCGTAGCCCATCGCCACCACCGGTTATCGCAGCCGCGGCTTCCGAGGACGATTTGGTTGCGGCCAGTGCGCTCAGTGGCAGCAGTCCAAGGCCCAGCTGCAGTCTGCTGGGGCCAAGAGCACCAGGATCGCCGGGGATGATCGCGGACAGGGTGGACCCGGAGGACTCGATTAGGGATATCGTTACGGAGAATGATTTGTACAGGTAGAATTATAATACTGTTATAATTATGTAAATTATACCGAATAATTTGTAGAGCAATTTTATTTCGTACGTTATTTATTCAGTGAAAGAATATATAGTTTCGTTAATAGCTTTGATGATAGTTTCTCTCTTCTGTTTTCGAGTTAGAAATTATCACTGTTTTATGTAACAGACTATGTGTAAATAGATATACTAATTCTTATTTCGTAACTAAAATACGCGCGATTGGCCAATCGACTAAAGCCTGAGTCAAAGCTCGTTGCAAACTATTATGACTCTTTATCTGATAAGATAAAATATTTCAATGCTTGCTATTGCTTTTGAAAAATAAGGCAACTCGGAGTGTCGATCATCTTGAAATATTTTAAGCCAACCATATTGATTACATTTTTCGCGTAATGCCCGTTTATTACTTTACTCGTGAATTTCACAAAGGTCAACGAACGCGTTTTGCTGGCAAAGTTTCCTGAGGTTTATAGACAGCCTTGTTCCGTGAGAATGCACTTTTTGCTGTTATAAATATTTCCCTATTCCTCATAGGCAATG
>UCQR01005649.1:0-11023 GCA_900474235.1 Cecidostiba semifascia
CTTCTCTCCATAAAAAAAAACCGCGTATACATATATATATATATAAACAAAGTTCGTATATCGTAATGCTGCGCTGATGGCGTTGCATAAAGCACTGCTGGATGAACTCACCACATATAGAGGATATCCGCGATTTTTTTTCTCTCTCCTGTATAATCGTAGCTTAACCGACGGTCGAGACTGTATATATTATGCTTCTTGCTCTGCTGCATATAAGGGAAAGAGTAGCCGAGTCACGCGTGGTACATATATGTTTTATTTATTAGGCGCGCGCGGGAGTGAATATATAGTATATAGTAGTTTGCGCTCCGTTTAGTCAGACGGACAACATCCCTCGAGAAGTGATTTGGCTAAATTTTATTGAGGCTCTTTATTTACTTTGTCTCTCGAGCCGAAAGCGCTGCTAATCGTCGATCATGATTTTGACGTTATTAATCATCGTGGGCTTATACGCAGGCAACAGACTGCTTACACACGTGGCGCGCTTTATAGTTTACTTGCGTTTTACCGGCATAGTATATACGTATATATATATATATATAAGTATAGTCGATCGATCGAATGGGTAGACACGTGCGTGCACTTCGTGCTTTATTGCGGGAGGGCGAGAGACGAACAGTCTGCGTGCTTACGCCGGTGTTTGCTGAGATTTTGGAAATTGATTACATTTCGTACCAACAGACGTGCGTAATTCATCTATTATGCACTGAGGTCAAGAGTAGTTGGCGCTTCGAGGGGAAAACTTGGATTGACGCAAAGACGCTCGACTATTTTTTTTACCCTCGTCAACGCGTGGAAAATTATATACAAACATATATGTTCAATTGCTATACGTACGTATTCCGTTTCGCAGTAAGCTGAATCGATATATTGATATTGTATATATAGTTTGTTTTGCATGCACGGTTGTCGATAAATTTCCTATCGCTAAAGTGAAAGATATAGCTCAAGCTCTAAAATTCTAAATAAATTTCAAGCTATAGTATAAGCGTCGAATCACGAGGCTAAAAAGAGGAGCTTCGCTTGCGCAATTCAGTCAGATTACTTGACTACTGTTTTCCCCTTTCGAGGTGAGTGTATAAGCTGACCGGTAAGCCGACCAATAAATCAGTGACTCTTACAATGCCGGATCAATGCGGTATCACATGAAATATATGTATATAGAGAAGGGAGGTTTTATCTTTCAATCTTAGTGTATAAATATGCTTGCAAATTAATTTGAAATTCTAAATTTTATTTATAGTAATAACATGTTTATTTTCAAAAGTTATACATTCTGCATCATTGGCCAGACGCGATCGCCGCAACACGAGTAAAAACCTAATCCGTCTTGTTAATTCGAAGTAAACTCGCTTATTTATACAGCAATCTGGAAAAGTATCCAATTAGTTTGCTTTTTTAAAAAGAGAGTTAGTGCTAATCGAAAGTCTCAGGTAAATCCTGTTAGTAGATTTTCGCGAAATGTAGAGCAACTCTGAGTGAATTATGCATCGAATGCATTGTATGTAATCTGTTGGGAACATTCAATTGGTTGTAATCATTAGATTGTAGGTCAAAGTTTCGAAAGTAAAAACAGCTCTTCCCTTATAACAGGTTCCTATTTTGTCTTGAATTCGCTATTGAAGAAATTATGAAAATTGTCCATTCGATCCATTACAACTGTCATTTGCATTAAACAACAAAACTTTTCAAAGAATGAACAAAGATTAATTATTGCAGCTTGGCACAGTGCAAACTGACATCCATACCGATATACAGGAAAAACAGAATTTCAACTTATTCCCGCGAAAAACTCAACGCTTAATCCAACTCCGCGTATTGTTACACGCGTAGCAATAAGCCACGAAAAGATTATCAGACACAATCCTGCGCAAAAATGAGGAAAAAGTCCCAGTGCTCAAGGTTGACGTAATAAGCCGCGAGAAAATAAATTGATGGGGCGTCTGCTGAGGGACAGTCGTTTCTCACGCAAAATCGTATTACGACGCCTGTACAGCAGAAGAGCGCAGCAAGTCTGGCGCTGTAAAACGCAAATGTCAAATGCACGTGGGAGAGAGAGAGAGAGAGAGAGAGAGAGAGAAAAAGGAAGGAAAAGGCGGACAATGTAGTTCATTCGAGCATAGCGAAGACGTGTGTGTTATATACCTACGCTATGCGAGCCCGGCGAATGGAGGCAAGCGCTGCATGGTTATAAAGACAAGTCGCGGCGAAGTGCTTGACGTTAAGAACAAAAGCGTATATTATATGTAGTATACGCGCTCTCGCGCGCACGCGGCTCGATTGTAAAAAGCGACGAGAGCAGTTGTGGAAAAATAACGCGCGCGGAGATGAATTTATTGAAGTGTGCACCGCCTTTATTCTCGCCGTGGAAAATAGAATGTCATTTTCATAAATAACAGTGCGCATATCTTTTTCGCTCTGCAAGTGTGTAATAGAAAAATATGTAATGGAATTATTTTAAGACTGGGCGAGGTGAACATCAGATACTTACTATATATAATACGAATTTTACATTTCACTGCCGTACGTCTTTCGCGGATGTAAATCACGCGTATATTTTCCGCGTGGCTCCTCGTCGATATGTACTGATATAGATATATTTATCGTTCTGTGCATGAACCAACGGATGTTTGATTCATGAAACGTGACGAGTCAAAGAGAATAATCACAATAGTCATAGTATGAGCGTCAAAGCCGTTGGCCAGTCATCTAAATGGAACTTTTGGGGTGAAATTTCAGTAATGCGGAAAATTAATCATTATTATAAGCGTCGAAAGAGATCAGAAGCGCAAAAGCGCATTGGGGAGAAGGTAAGAAGATAGTCGTAAGAGGAACACAGTGGGAAATGAAAAAAGGATTATGGAGCGTGTAATTGAATTTAAAGCTTTCGTGGATAGCTTTTTAAATTGAGAAATGAAGATATTAGATTGAAAAGAGCTGTCGGTGAAGAGCATAGGGTGCACAATTATATAATTGTAATGTGATTGTGCAGTTTGAAAAACTGAATTTATCCAGGTGATTGATGTAATTTAAAAATCATAATACACATTTTTCAGTTTTTCTAGAAGCTAAAGAAAAGGTGGCGAGATGGGGAACGAAGATGTTAAAGATTGATGTTGCAGTCGAGCTTGTCAACTCGCTAGATATACTGTAATATTTATGTGAACAGCTACTCATCAAGTCTGCGAAGCGTTCCTATGTAGGTATAACAAAGTGTTTTGCAGAAAATTGCATTAGACATCATTAAATTTTTATGGGGATGTAAATTTTGATAAAAAAATGTATTCATTGTAATTCTGCGACGAAGATGAAGCATATGTCGATTCAAAATTCTTTTCACACACACTTCGTAAAAAGGTCCGACTTAATTATAATATATCCCCTTTAAAATTAATTAAGAATTTTTAACTGGTCTAAGTATTCCAAGAGTTGTATCAATCCAAAGCCAAACCCGTCAAATTAAAAAAGATCCATAATTCTGACAAAGTTTAAATTAACCGCAATGACACGCCAAACTTTGCATGCGACTACTATATAATCAAGTTGTAAAGCTTTTGCTATACTGAAAACTTATCGCTAAATTTACTCAATATTGCGCGAACGACATCTCTTAAATATTAGCGCAAAGAATTTTCTCAACACGAAAATTAGATTTACGAAAAATCGTAGCAGAGGACAACGGCTGACCTGTGAGCAAATTCCCAGAATTGTCTCTCCCGTCATACCGCGAGAAGACGAGCCATTCAGTAGTAGCGCAACAAGACTCTCTCAGGAGACGTCGCAGAGAAGGACATACGCCGCTGTATATAGACAAAGCAAAACACTCGGCATTTGCCGCATTGTTGCATCGCCTCGTCGACTTTACGAGGACTCGCCCGTCAAGTTTTCTTTTTGTCGCAGGAAAACTCGCCAAGCGTACGACATTTCGTCAAAGAGGCGAAAGGGCGAAGGAACGAGAGTGAGAGAAAGAGACAGACAATGGATGTTATCGCTGCAGCGGTGAGCTATAAGAAGCGAGAGAGCAGGAGACCAATTTTTTTCTCACCGCTAACAAGCTATTCATGAGTAGGACAGTTGCGAGAGCGCAGTTATACGGTCGCGCGAGAAACTTTACTTTTCTTTTATATCGCACATAACTTTGGTATCGAAGCTTTTCCAATAATAATTTATTAGTACGAGGTATTGAAGCTAGATGTTTTCTAATACAATGATAGCTTCATATTGATAATGGTCATTCCTGATTGACAGTCGGTTTCATAATTTGTAAAGCCCTACTGAAACTACCAAAGGGTAATAATAGTCAAGTATAATGTAAAAGTCAATAAACACAGTCTCATTATAGGTATATTAGTTTTATTATTATTTTTCAATAAACTAATATGTAATAGCACCCTCAGTCTATAGAAGACAAAAGTTAATTAAATAAAACTCGTTACCGCCGCGCATTAAAATTAAAATCGATCCACCGCCACCCAACATGCGCGCACGAGTCTTCAGTGATATCAGCCGTGTATAGTCAGACAATGCAGGACGAATATAAGGCGCTGACGTTGACGTTGTCGCGTGCCACGTCGCAGGAATGACGCGGATTCTTTTTGAAGTGGCACTACGCCTTCGCCTCGTAAAGGTCTAAAGGAGACCGTGCGGCACATGCAGAGGCATGAATGAAAATAAAAAAAAAAGAGCTATAAGGATGCAAGCAAAAGAATTACGAGCAGGTTCGTTCATGTCGTGATTTAGAGAAAAACGCGCGCGAACAGAGGAACGAGAATGTATACATATAAGAGAGGCGTCGTTCATTTTTAGAGCGTGCCAACTTTTTTTCGTTGTGGCTGCGTTCCCGTTTTTTTACGATTCGCCATTTCGCGTATATATATACGTTAATTAAAACCTTATTTAATAAATGCGAGAGGTATTTTTTCTCTCTTCGCGAGACGATCTTTCATTGAAATTCATTTTGTAATTATACGATCTTTCGGTTCTCCTCTTTCATTTGATAACGAAGTGTTACAATGGTGAATAATTTATAATTAGTACACACGTTTCGCATTGAAATATTGTATGCATTTCTGTTTCTATATATTTTCTCCCGCGAGCAAGTTATTTTTGAACCAAACAAAGTTGCGTATTTTTAGCTAGAAATGTTTTAACTTGCGTGATTCGCGTGAGCAAAATAAAGAAACTCAATATTTCAATAAAAAAGAAAACTGCTGCTTTTGCGTACAGAGTTATAGTCCATGTATATGTATATTCATATACGTGTCTACGTTTTGTGCAGATGACTGGGAAAAACCTTTTGTTTTTATGTTATTTCTATCGTGACATTTCTCGTACGTCTATATGAAAACCGATCCGGCGCAAGTATGTATTCAAAAAATTTAAAAGACACCAATTCAACTTACTATATACTTATACTATACTCAACTCTTCCGCGCTTGCAGCGCACGTAACTTTCTCGCCTCATATACGTATAAACTTGAAATGAAGTGAAAACATCGTTCAACCGTGCTGCGTCTCGTGCGAGAGCGAAAATAAAAATCAAGCAAAATAAACTCTCGGAAAATGAGAAAAAAATAAATAAAAAGTCTGCCGGAGAGATAGATCGGCAAGGTGTGTATTAAGACGTTCGCACGCGTCGACAGAGGTGATGGTAAACATAAAAAATCGTCGTGCGCACAGGAGACATCTGTTTTCGAAGTAAGCATGATGGATCTGAGCGAACGAAGGCTCGTGTTGGAAAAGCACTTATCCGTAGGCGGTCGTCTTGCTCTCGTCTACTACAGCTCCTGCACCTTTTTTTTAACTTCCCTTTTTCCCACCTCTATACCTAGAATACACGCAAGGGACGAGTTTTTCTCATTTTTCACGTGGCTTGCACACATAGACGTACCACGTGGGGGAAAGCGAATATAAGAGCGACTACTAACGCCGGCTTCACTGTGTATACCGTCGCGGGATTATTGTTTTACGCTTTCGCGAGTTTAGTCAAAAGCCATATTTTTTCATCAGCTGTCATCACTTGAGGCGTTTGATGATTTGCGCCACCGCTTCTTCAGATTAATTCTATTAGTTAACTTTTTATGCGTCTGTGTCAAAACAATACATTTGTCATATTAACGATTACAAAACATTTAATTATATAGAAAAATCGTTTGACGATATTAACTATTTCTTTGAAAAAAAGCATCGACGAAAAAAAAACTGCTCAAATTCCACACGACATTCTTTCCTCTTAAATTCCGGAAATGCCTGACGTGCGCGTACATATATGGAGTTCTGCCCACATCTTGATCACCGACCGCTTACGTTTTTCCGATCGTCACTGCAGTAGTAGTAGTAGTGACGCGCGAAGGTTCGCTCCAATTATATCGCTTTATTGCGCGATGCAATCACGCACTGCTTTGTACGTGACGAGCTGACGATCATCCATCCTTCCCAAGAGAAGGAAGTGGATGATTGGATTCGTCGTTTCCTCGACTACTGAGATAATTGATGCGCGCAGTTCTATGCGGTCTCACGCGAATCTTTCTCTTGGATTTTTTGCGCGCTTCCATCAGACCGGATATCAGATTTCAATAAACGATCGGCGCGGATTGACGTGAAGCCTTCTGGACTACGTATATAGCTATATGTATACTGCTTCTGGTTTGCTTCTGCGTTACGACGCTTTAGTTACCGAGTTAGCCAAGTTAGCGCCTTAGCGCGGATTAAAGCGAGCGAGATCGATTTGTCAGCGAGCGAAGATTTGATAAAAACCCTTGATTTTGCACGGCTATGTGGCTATAGTACTTTCAAGCGAAGGAAGAAGTGAACTGGATGAGCTGGAGAGATGTAATATTCGTTGACCTAGTTTTGTTTGTTTTCGGTTACAAATAATATTTGTTCGTTCATGGAGTAATCTAATACGCCTTAATGGCATTTTTGTTTAAACAGAATGGTTGAGAATCGCTAATGTGCTAGGTTGCTCGGAAGAAAAATACGATTTTTTGTTCGATAGAGTAGGAGTTATACGTAAACTTTTAGGATATAGTATCGGTTTTGAATTAGTGATGTTGAATTAGTTCAGAAAGTTATGAAATTCTGTAATACTAATAGTATGTTTTGACCGCAAACTGACTCGCACATACATCTTTGAAAAGCTATGCGTCAAGCCAGCAAACAGTTATTAATAATTTTACGTTTACACGTGTGTCTTATGGGATATCACGCTTCCGACAGTTTCAATCATGAAATTAATGTAAATGCTCATATTTGACGCAATTTTGAGAAATGCAAGAAATCCAAATGTTGATTAACCGACATTTTTTTACGATATAGTACTACCATAAATTAATTTATATTTCGAAGAAATTTAATTTATAGGTCAGGTATAAATAGAATTTTAATATCATCTTCTATCATAAATTATAAAAAAAAACTCGATATTATTACACCTGCGTGAAGTATATTCCCATCGAACATAATCGGCCGTTAATTGAGCTAAAACAAATACAAAAGATAGATATTTTACAAATACCAGAATAGATTATGATATCTGTTTCAATTATAATTTATGAATATTTGCGATCGGGCGAAATCACAGAAACCTTTGTTGAAATATTCACTTGCGCAATTACCCGATGTGCGAATCGCTATCAAGAACAAACGGAAATGAAACATCGGTCCGTGCAAACTTCGTTCAGTTTTATGCAGAATGTGACGTGTATACCATGTATATTCCACTGCTAATTAACCGCATGCGCTATTATTATACTTTAGATCGAATCGAGAGATAACTACGTGCTCAAAAACGGGGTCAGCGTACGAGAAGAGAGGAACGCAGTTCATCTACCTATCGCGTATATATATGCAACTTTGTCAGAAACAGGAGATACGCGTGTCATGACGCACGGACAACTAGGATATTATATGCGATTTCAATCAGCACTACAGACTGTAGGCTGCAGACACAGACGAAGCGGTCCAAACAGTGCGAGAGTATATACGCGAAGCTCATTGTACCTGTGTCTCTCACTCCGCTCGGATGTTCTATATAGTCCAAGTAGGCCTACTACTGGCAGGAGGATATGAGTTTGTCACTATACATATGTGGAAAGTTGCTCACCGAATTATTATACACGCGATAAGGAGTGAACTCTCTGAGCGAAATAGTTTTCTGCGCTTTGTCGATAACAGTATTATATTATATGCGCTATTAGGACTAATATGGAAAAATCGAGTTAAAGTCAAAGTTCCAGAAGCATCGAACGCGTGATTCGTAATTAAGAAGCATTAAATAGGTGTCGATCAGAGATGGAACGATCTATGGTATATCCTAGCCCAGCGAGTCGACATTTAATTAATGGCCGATAGAGTAAAGCGCCTACTTCCCGTCTGATTGACACTGAGTCATTCGCGCTATATCACGAGATTTTTCTTTTCACCCACACATCATCTCTCGGTTATATATAAATATAAATCGAGAACGTCAATATATGAAGCACACACGGCGTCGTGATTACCCTCGGCTTAATGCTTTCCTCCAAGAGAATGATTCAATTTATATCCTCGGCGTCTATCGCGCGCTCACAAAGGCTATATATACTATATACGCGTGTGCCTCTACGGTTTACGATCGTTTGTCAGTAAATAACAATACCGCCTGCGGATCTATATACATTAATATCCGCTGCAGAAATATCGGGCCTGGCTATAACGCGTTTGGCGGAAAAAAATGCGACGTTTGATTAAAAAATGACAATCGAGATTGTACGGCGCGCGCGCGCGTGTGCTATAAAAAAGTCGTTTCCTCTCAGCAGCGATTGCAATTTTGGAAGCCCTCGGTATTCTTCGGGCTAATAAAACTTCTTCAAGGTGTATATAATACGCACGTAAAGCTTACGAAAGTTTTCGCATAAACTCGGCGAGCAGACAAGCGTCGCTGATGTAAATATTTTTTTATAACGTCTTGTTAACATCTGAGATGAAAAACTCGACGCTTTTTGTGCTTTGCTATATAAATATGATTTAATTCCCAGAACTTTGGGGGAAAACCCCGCGAAATTCGATTTTACCAAATTCTCACGAATTTCCTTGAATTTTGCAGCAGCAAACAACCTTTTCTGTAAAGCAGAGAGTGGCTGCACTTTAATCGCTGCAACCCTCCCATTCGCACACTCGTTGATGAAGAAAAAAGAAGGAGCTGCACACCGAGTGCGCGGAATAGAACGAAATAATCGTTACAGACGTAGAGAGCGCTCCAGAAGCGAATTATAGCGATTTATTCTAGCGTGCGATGCTCAACGACGCCTTGGAGAGGGAAAAAAGAGAGGCCGGCCGCACCCGCGTAATCTAATTAGCACACATGCGGCATAGCGCAGTCCTTTCCGGCTGCCGGTTGAAATCGATTAACCGCCCCTCTGCAACGTATATTCGCATATATGTACATCACATTATATACCTATATAATACACGCGCTTTTCCCTCGGTTAGATTTTCGTACGCTCGCGTACATTTTTTCCTCGTCATAACCCGTTGCAAGAAGGTGAAATAAGATCTGCTGCAGGGCACGTGTTTCGTCGAGAAATCAGTGCGGAAGAGTATGTATAGGCACGTGGTAGTGCAAGCTTGCGAGTGTAGGTACCTGCTGTAGTGTTATGTGCTAAGGCTAAGGATTCCTATTGTTCAGTATATAGAGAATAGCTGGCGTTACTCGAAATAGCTCGAACAACTTGCTAACTTTGTCTTTTGAAGAAGTTTATTTATTATCAAGAGCTGTTGATTGGATGAAAATAAATAGCAATTACGAGAGAGGCTTTTATAATACTTTTTAGAGGGGGCGTACAGTCAGTGCTCGTGACAATTAATTTTATTACTTATCAACGATTAATTTAGAGTTATTAAAGCTGGCTATATGTACATTTTCCTTCTATGTTTCAAGCGGATACTGATTTAAATAATTGAATATACTGCATATGCTTAATGAAATTGAGAATGAATAAGAGACTTCGTAGATTTATACACCACGTATATAATTGTCTCAATTAATTCATTCGTTTGAAGTTATTAAACGGTCACCAGAACTGTGCGAAGTAGTATAGACATTTCACGAACTTTTGAAAATTACACATTGTGTATTCTTGCGCCCGACACACACTTCGTTATTATAGTCAGAGCGACTGGCTGGTCTCAACCGACAGAGAGTGTACTACTGAATAATTGCGCTCATGCAGCCGGGTGAACTCGAACAAAAATGTATGAAATTACAACGTAATCCCGTAATTATTTCAGTATCGCATCAAAGCTCATTTTATTGCAAACAATATTTTGTCTAATATATCGCAGTAAAAAACGAAGGTCTTAAAATAAGCGTGCATTATTATACGCAAATAACGAAGTCGGCGTTATAAACTGGATAATTTATTCCCTTTCCACACAATACAAGTATACTCGCGGTATTATACGAAACTTTGCAACCTTCGCTCAAGTTCACATTTCTATGAATCGCTGCTGCTGCAGCGGCGCTTTGCATTACACCGAACGCGAGATAAGCCGCGTAAAGCCGTTGCTACTGTAAGCCTGACACGCTATACGAAAGTAAAAAAAACCTCTCGCGTTTGTATTAGACACCGTCGCAACGATTGACGAATAAGGAATTGTTGGTTGTCGCTGTGGAAAAGTTTCGCTTGTACCAGTGGAATTGTTTTATTTTTGCCGAGCGTTCCTATTATCTGATATGAGATTTCTTGCGGTGCTACAGGCGAGACGACGCTGAACGGATCTTTGGCTTTGATTTCGATGAATATACGTAGCCATCTACATAACGGAGTAGCTAGATTCTATAATAAAACCTCTTGTCTTGAGTGCTTTAGATACCATTGTTTATATTTTATAATACAATTGATGACATTTCCAAAAGTGTTGATCAAATACTCGTATATAATGCATTTGCTTACGGTTGAATGTTTTTTTTTTCGAAGCATCATTTATATCAGATTTTCTATAATCGATTTTGTACTTGCCCATTTGGTTCAATCTATAGTAG
>UCQR01005653.1:0-11129 GCA_900474235.1 Cecidostiba semifascia
ATATATATATGAGCATACACGCATATACATAAACGCACTTGTTTCTTAGTTCATAACTAGATAGTTGGAGCTTGAAATAATTCGGTCAAGCCCTATGGACGGATCTCGTTCTCACATGGTGAATGCTTGATGGACGAGTTTGCATAAAAGGCACGATTTCTCTCGTTTTACGATAATTTAGGTGGGTTCAGTAATAGATGCCCAAAAATTCTAAATGCACTCGTGGAGCATTGAACTAAAAACATGCTTACTTGTAAATATTTTCTCAGTACAAATTGTAATTAACATTTCAGTAAATCTTCATGATATTTTCTAAAAACAAGTAAGCACTTGTTAGTTATATTTAAAAAATCCAACAAATAATAAATACCTGTTTTACAGGGCATATATTATAATATAGTATCTTTGGTTTATCAGATTGTTTATGTGATTGATACAATCATCTACAATGTAAAAATTTCCCGCTGCACACAGCATAATGTATATAATCCAACGTCATCTAAATATTTTACAAATTTTTCGTTTTGAATTTCATATGTACAGTAAAAGTTCAATCAACTATATAACTCAAAATATTTACAAGTATTCATGTTATAATTTCTAAAAGCAAAAAACAAACTTTTATATCTATTACACCAAACATGAGAACATTTTAAAAATAGATTTGTTGTTTGAATGACTTGCAACGAATATAATATACAAGGACAAGTAACAATGAATAAGTAATGATCATTACTCAAAAAATTACTTTGTCACAAGTCACCGTTTTTTAGTTCAAATGCTTATAAGTTGAAAAATAAAGATTTCGTTCAAAGTGGATGTAAACAAAACGCGAACCAATGTGAGTTATTGATGACTTTTACTAAGTAAATGCGAATTGAATTGGTATAGATTGCAGCACTGCTCTCCACATATGTTGCATTTCCAAGGGTTACTCTCACTATGGCAACCCTTGTGCAAAAAGTAGAGAGTTTGGTCGGGAAAAGTAATTCTGCAGTGACTGCACTGGAGACCGGTACTACGTTGGTCCGGTCTCGTTGACGTCGGTGGTTCACCGCGCGCATGCGGATTATTGTTTACGTGATTAATGTTACTGCTATTACCAGCATTGTTGATTTTATTGCTATTGATATTATTGTTACTACTACCGTTAGCATTATTGTTGTTGTGGTTGCTGTTATTGTTGTTGTTGTTGAGGTTGCTATTACTGCTAGAAAGTTTGCGACGCAAGTCATCACGCAACAAGGACTTTAATGGTGATACCTTAATCAGTGATGGTAAAGGTAGATTACTGGAGGTTGCACCATTTTCATCCAACAATCCGTTGCTATTTGGCTCCTGTTTTATCGGAATCAGAGAGATGGAAGGAGTGATGATCTGCTCCCCCTCGCTAATGCTTTAGCACAAAAATTACGAAAAAGTTCAATATCATACACCCAAACTGTCATGCGGGAGTATGAGAGTATTTACGTGATGTCGATCTTTCTTAAACTATAGGTATAACTAGGCTGAGTTGGACTATCAGTTGGACGACGGGTGAAAACCAAAATGAAGGCGTCATGGAGGGTGGGTGATAAATCAAAATGAGGGCAATGCAAGTTATAAAAATGTAATATATAATAATTTATATGTAAAATTTACCTGTGAGAACTAGTAGTATTTATTGGTAGTTGATGATGACTGCTGGTTGGGGCATTACTGTTGCTGTCGGCGCTTTGCGGACTATTAGGACTGTCGCCATTCAGAGGTGCTGGACTCGGATTGCGCATCGCACTGGTTTGCTCAGGATATGGAATGGATATTTCAACGTGCGGTGTGAGAAAATGCATGGGCGGCGTTGCATTATCGGCGGATCTGTTTCCAGTACTATCACCACTGTCTGAGAGCGGTGCCGAGGACATGGCTTCACCGGATGAACAGCTATTCATAAGCGAGGTCGAACTATTGGGACCCGGATTATCGAGATCTATGCCGTGCCTGAAAAACATTTAAATAATTTGTTAGTGAGCAAATTTTAATTTAAATGCTCGACTGGTTGATCGTACCGACCTATTAAAAAAGTGAAGTCTAAGACATTTCATGGTGGAAGCTCTATAATGACATAAAGGACAAGACTTGACCATATCATGCTGACCAACATGTTCATTCTGAAAATGTGCCCTCATAGCTATTTGGCGTTGAAATCCTCTATTGCAAATCGGACAATGATATGGTAAGGTTTTTGAGTGAGTTGTGAAATGTTCTGCAAGATGGTCTTTTCTGAAAAACCTTTTCTGACAAACACGGCACTCATATGGTTTAACTCCTGTGTGCCTCATCTAGAATCATAATATAGTATAAGTTAATTTTCAATAATGTAGAAACAATTGTATTATAAGCTAATCCAATGTACCTTATGCCTCCGCATATTAGCTCCATTTGAGAATTTCATGTTGCAAACATCACATTCAAACATCTTACGATGAGATCTATGACCTGAGTTTCCCTCTTCTGCATCAGCATCATTTTCTGGTCCTTCTATACTTTCCGCACTTTCCGCTGCTTCCACACCCACCAAACATTGGTCTTGATGCGCACATAAGGCTGTTTTATTTATTGTTTCATAGTTGTCGCACCTATCACATCTGGAAATTGAGTTGAGTGTTACAGATGAATTGTGCAAGATAAATGGAAATTTGGTTGAGGTTGAGCAGATGTACCTAAATGCAGGTACAGCTCCATCACTACTATCATAATTTGTATTTAAGGCAGCTTCACTATCAGGATCTAGTGATTCATCTTCTCTGTGATTAGTAGACTCTCCAGTCTCCGCATGTGCAGAGGAATGCGAGTCTACCTCATTTTCCCCACCACCTCCATCAACTCCATCTGACATGATAGTAATAGATGGGACTATCCTAAGTCCCTCATTTAACCTACATCAAAACAAAAAGCTTATTTATATACATAGAAATACATTAAGAATCGTACAAGCATCAATGTTGAGACAGTTGAGGATCTCCGCAAGAATAAACAAGAGCGGAGGAAAAAGAAAGCAAAAAATGGAGCAATAGTACATGCGTTTGTCTTGTCAGACTGCTGGAGAGGCCTCTGGCATAGTAGTGTACTATGCCTAAGGAGCCACTTGTTCAGCATATTAATATTAGACCAAGATAGCATAGATTAGAGATTTGTGAGCTTTACCTGTTGTACAGGAATATCGAAAACCGGCCAACTTTGTTGTTTAAAAACAATTTTCTCTCCACGAGACAGGAGAGGAAAAAAAAGCGAGCAAGTAGTCGCTTGCGAGGTGTCCTTTTTAGCTTTTAGCAGTGGCGCGCGCGAGCGCGCACTCATACACACACACACACACGAGGCCGCGCGAGTTGTGTATGTATATGTACGTGCAAAAGCAAAGCATAAAACGAGGCAGAAGTATAGGTATATAGCGTGTGCACAAGAGAGTTGGCGTATGGGTATAGGGAGAGAGAAAGAGAGAGAGCGAGAACAGGAGGAGAGCAACGGTACGGGTGTATTACCCAATCCTGGGAAGATTACGGCATAGAAACACCTGGTGGGTAAGAGAGCGCAATGCCAGAGTGCACTGCACTTTGTCCCAGTTTTCAGCGAATCCGTCACTTGAGAGTGTGACGTAGGCTTGCGCGGCTTTTCCAACGCCGCGGCCACCGCGCGATTACTACGAATCACGCTTCACGACACGAGGAATAAGGATGTATGCGATTCATCAACCGATCAACTCTCGAGCCGAGCTTATATGTTTCAACTTACACACGAGGACATTATGATGCTGTTTGTTATCATTTTCTTTGGGAGTACTTACTATACTCAGAGTATCAGCATTTCATATCTTCTCTGTCCCGGTGTGCCTGTCAGTATGCTGAGCAGCGACTTGTTTATTTCTCTCCTTATATGCAAATTGTGTGCGATGCAATTGTCGGTGCAGGGACCACAGTAACTCGCTCACTTGTTTTTGTTATTTCATCGTGGCTCTTCGCGCGCACTACTATAGTACATCACCCATCAGTCGATCTTGGGACTCAAAGATGAAGGTATAATAAGTATATGGCAGCGCTCTGATTGATGACGGATTGATAAACTCTCGAAGCTCTAAGGTGCGCAGACGTAGGAATAGCCAATCAGATTATTTTTTTGACACACATGATGCGATTCGCGACTATCATCTCAATCATACGGAAGCGTACGAAAGCGCCTATGCGCCATCTCTCGGCACTTGGTAGTGCGTGCGTACTAAAATTTCGTTTCAAAGCACGGGCTGCACGGGTACCTCCGTGCCCGTGCTTGCCGCCAGTGCCGCCACAGCCGCCTGCACTGTTTATTATATACATGTCATGAATTCTGCACCTTGCACTGCCTTGCAGGTGGCAGCACATGAAAATGACATTTCATAACCTTCATTTAGAGGGTTGTTCATGGGTTGTTTACAAAATCTTCTGCTGAACCGGCAACTAGATTATTTATTATAAATTAAGTACTTTTGTTTTGTAGATTATCAATACTCGATCATCTTTGTTAATTTCTATTTTTCGGTTAATTCATGAGTGAATTATAAAGTCAGATAAGTTTTGTTATAAACGTCGGTTTTCTGAAATTGCTAAATCATTTAGAAAAGTAAATAATCTATTATAATTCATAAAAATATGTCACAAGAATTTGTAAAGCTAGATGGAAGCCTTGGTGAAGGAGGAGGACAGGTTTTAAGAATTTCATTATGCTTGAGTGCATTGTACAGAATCCCTATAGAAATAAACAATATAAGAGCAGGACGTCCAAAACCTGGCCTTTCAGCTCAACATTTAAAAGGTGTAGAACTTGTCAGAGACATGTGCAATGCCCATGTCACGGGTGCTCACATAGGTTCTACTTGTCTAACATTTAAGCCAGGATTTCTTCAAAATAAAAAGCAAGAATTTTTAGCAGACACAAGGACAGCTGGTTGTATTTGTTTGCTTATTCAAATTGCTTTGCCCTGTGCATTGTTTTCATCAAAGGCAGCCACTTACATTCTTAAGGGAGGTACGAATGTACCTTTTGGACCACAGATTGAATACTTCACAAATGTATTTAGGCCACTGCTAAAAAGATTTGGAGCAGACTTTGATCTGAATATAGTACGGAAAGGATATTATCCACAGGGAGGAGGAGAGGTTCACATGCGTGTGAATCCTATTCATAGTTTAACGGGTATTGAATTGGTTGATGCTGGAACTTTAGTTGATATTAAGGGCTGGTCCTTTGTTGCTGGTTGGCCAAAGATAAATGAAGCTCAAAGAATGACAGATGATGCTAGATCAACTATTATTAAAGAACTATCCAAAAGAGACATTACAGTACCTCCGATTGATATTGTTACTTACCAGGAGCAAAGAAATATTGCTGTGGGAAATGGAATTGGTATTAATTTAATATGCAAAACAACTACAGACTGTATCTTTGGTGGTTCTGCTTTAGGCTCCAAACATCAAGCTCCAATACCTCCTGGGGTAGAAGCTGCCAATCAACTTTTGGCTCCTATTCTCATTGATGCATGTGTAGATGAACATTTACAGGATCAAGTAATTATTTTAATGGTTTTAGCAAAAAACTCGTCAAAAGTCAAAATTGGAAAAAATCCATTGACTTGTCATGCTGAAACAGCAAAGCAAGTTGCAGAAATCATGTTAGGAGATAGGGGATTAAGATTTTCTTTAAGTCAAGATAATAATGGTTCACACATTTTAGAATGTAATGGATTAGGTTTAACAAATGAATTTCTTAATTGAGATTGTGATTTATACAGTTACTTATAGTGATTTATACTTACAGTGATTTATACAAAATTATTTCAGAGATTATTTTAATTATTGGAATAAATAATTTTTTGTTTTTCAAATTCATATACTGTGTATACTTATTAATCTTTTGTACAATAAACGAATAAATTTGCATTTATACACGAAATAAAATTGTATTTATTAACACTATTACAGTGACCTAAAAATTTTCCTTAAAATTATGACAATTGCAAAATTTTTCACTTACGCAATGAACTCATTATTTGTTGATGTTTTGTTGCATGACTAATACTGTACTCTACAGTTTGTCAGTATCGCAGGGAATACCCGTATCCGCTTACGGATTGGATTGTAACATAAATAATAAATTTTTAAAAAAAATATAAGTATTCGGTATCCACCAGAGGTCAGTCGCGTCGTATTTATAATTCTACCATCACTTCATTGTTGTCTGGAGAGCATCAGTAATAGAAACTGTGTATTATACCCATATCGGAATCGGATACATATTCTTACTATAGGATACGTCAAAAAAAGTATGGAAATATAATTCGCCAAGAGAATTTCACGAACTGTTACTTATAAGTGGTTTCAAAACAGTCCTCAAATATATTTGGTTACAGTGTTACGTTACGCCTCTTGTAGTGTTGCGATTTGCTTCGTTCCGACGCAATTTTCCTAATGAGAGGCTAGTTATTAGGAAGTGCATTGTGCATTAGTTATCCGCAGGAAAATCCAACCTAGTCTTGATGATATCATCATTTTTGCAGGCGTACGGAATCATTTGCAATTGCCTAAATGATGCTACACTTTGTGTATATTTGAATTGCGTCAAATTACTTCAAATAATATTATTTCTGTTATATAGTGTGGGAGTGACAAAAATCTCTCGTTTACAATGCCGTTGAAAAACCTCAGTGGCGCTTGCCTTGATCAAAATAAATCTCTTCCAATTGATACAGCTTGCTTAAGTATCAATAATCTGAATGATCATGTAGTCACCTTTCTCAGTAATTTCGATGATTGCTTTTTGGTATGTTGGACATATATTCATATGCGTATATATTATATCTTGTAAATATTGATTGTAAAAATATTTTCATAAAGTAATAATATTGAGATTATAGTCTTACGTTTTCGTATATTTTGAGTTTTGATATTGTACAAGTAACTTGAATTGCTAAATAATTTAATAACGCTGAATCATGAAAAATATATTTATTGTATTTTTTCATTTAAAGTGTTACGGACAACCCATAACTGATATACCACCAAACACAAATACAACTATACAAATATCTACCAAATATCCATTAAAAATTTTTTATAATGATACTGGAGCAACAGAACCTTATATATGGTGTGGTAGTTCCTATTCATTTAAACAGCATGGAAGATATGGATGGAATATAACAAAAGATCATGGCTGTAGTTCTGTATATACCTTGTTTGAGCCATGGAACCCATACTTACGTAAGTATGATTTTTTACTGCATACTTACATTTTTTATTACTTTACCTGTGCATTTTATTCATGACTTATTACATTTTTCTTCTTTTATAGCACTTCTGGCAGCAGTGATGACATATTTACTTACATTTGCCATAATATTCACCTCCAAATTGATTATCAATGTAGTAAGGACATATTTGACAAAGCCTACAGAATCACAGAATGTATGTACTATTATTATTTATATTTTTCAATATATAAAACGATATAGTAAATAAAATATTATTACTTAATTACAGGATCTTGATAGACTCCAAGAATCAGAATCCACTCCTGAAATGCTTGCAGTTTCAAAGACTGCAATGAGATTACAAGCACTAGATGCTTTTCGGGGGTAAACATATATTCAATACTTGTGTCTAAAATGAAATATAATGTAAAAATATTATTAAATATTGAAAATTAAACTATTTTTCAGTATTGCAGTCTTATTGATGATATTCGTAAATAATGGCGGGGGAAAATACGTTTTCTTAAATCATGCTGCATGGAATGGTCTCACAGTTGCAGATTTGGTTTTGCCATGGTAAGCAGAACAAAAGTAGACTATTTCTTGGATAATTTATAAACATGCAAATAAACATAAACACATGAATTAATAATTTAAAGGTTTGCATGGGCCATGGGTTTCACTATTGTCAATTCTGTTCGAGTACATCTTAGAGTGTCCGTATCCCGCACAAGACTAATTATGAAGCAGTTGCGAAGAACTGTACTTCTCATACTCTTTGGACTGCTTATCAATTCTCAACATAACTCTACTCTCTCAGAACTACGCTTCCCAGGTGTACTACAGCTTTTGGCTGTTGCATACTTTATATGTTCAGTAATTGAAACTTGCTTAGCTAGCCCTCAAAGAACGTTTCAGTTTGGAAGATTTGTATTTTTACAAGATATATTAGAAAGATGGACTCAATGGATGGTTGTATTAGTTATAATCTTAGTTCATACATGCATAACATTCTTTCTGCATGTTCCTGGTTGTCCACGTGGCTACCTCGGTCCTGGTGGTTATCATCATTATGGTCATAATGTGAATTGCACGGGTGGAGCTGCAGGATACATTGACCGACTCATTTTTGGCAAACACATGTACCAAAAGACGATGAATCCTGTCTATGGTCCAACACTTCCTCATGACCCAGAGGGTAAGAAAGACATTAATTTTTCTTTAGAAGTAAATATAATTTTAACTTTTTTAACAATAATTTTATTGCAGGATTAATGAATACAGTATCAGCAGTTCTTATAGTATTCATGGGAGTTCAAGCTGGTCGCATTTTCGTTACTTACTATCAAGCTAATTCAAGAATAATTAGGTGGATTTCTTGGTTTCTTGCAACGGTATGAATCTATTTTACTAATCTAATTTAACAGTAAATAAAATCGATATTATTAAACACTCAAAATATTATTACTAGGGTCTTTTGGCTGGCATATTATGCAAATTCAGTAAAGAAGAAGGTTGGGTTCCAGTGAACAAAAACATGATGTCATTGTCTTTTGTCTTGTGTACTTCAAGTTTTGCTTTTCTGCTTTTCTCAATTTTATATTATTTGATTGATCATAAGAAATTCTGGAGTGGTGCACCCTTTATATATGCAGGTATAAACTTGTTATATTACTAATACAATGAGATAAAACAATTTATAAATGAATCATTGCAATTAATATTAATTTTGTAGGTGCAAATCCAATATTATTGTATGTTGGACACTATTTGACAATGGGTTTATTCCCGTTTGCATGGAAAACTGTAGGAACTCCTACACATGCATCTGTATTAGCTATGAATTTATGGACAACCACACTATGGGCTTTAATAGCTTATTTATTTTATAAGAACGACTTTTTAATCACTATATAAAACATACATTAAACAAAGATACTCACATAACAGTGTTAAAAAAAAAGAGAAATATGCTTACATGCATACATGTAAAGAGAGCAAAAAAACTCAATTGATTGTGATATAAACCAAATTATTATTAAGGGTGATGGGTGATGCGTTTAATACTTTTCAAAGTTTTCATAATGTTACATTCTCATAAATAATTATTATCGATTTTTCTGACTAATACACAGTATTTTATTACGTAAAAAAGTGTTTGTCTTGCTTCATTTTCACAAAAATAACATATTTTTTATATTCTATAATGTATTCGAGATAATAAATAAATATAAACTTTTACAGAAGTTTCATATGTTATATTTTTTGTACTACATTAGACATTTCTTTCTTCTGGCTTTTTATATGGCAGGCCAAGAATTTTGAAAATGTCTTCTTCACAGGTAATTTTTTCAGCCTCTCCAGGAGTGCCTGATAGACAAAAATAATTGTTTAAGAAAAACTTTAAATTATTTTGTATACATAGATGTATAAATATCAATCAAACCTTCTGTAGTCAACTTCTTTAATGTATATTCATTCAATGTATACTTCTTCTCTAAAGCATGTGCTCTCATCTTTTGGTTGAACAAATCACTTCCTGTGAAATATAGAACTGCACAGTAATATTGATCATGAGGAGCTAAACGAATATCCAGTCTTCTGTAAGGCTTTTCATCATCCAACTTACATACACCCTAAAATAGCATCAGAGAAAATTTAGAGATACACGATATTCAAAGAACATGTACAATCTTTGTATATTTAACTTTTTACCATAAATTTAAAATCTCCATGAGAAATGGTATCAGTTATGAATTTTTTTGCCTCAAGTTTCTTAACAAATATTTTTAAAAGAGCTGTATGTTTTTTCGAATCTTTAATCTCAGATGTGTAGATTGGATGAGTCAAAAGGACATCGATGTCGCCACTTTCCTCTTTCCCCCTTCTATAACTCCCACAAATGGTAATAATGTAATCTTCGTCTATTCCTTCAGCAGCATCCTTTATTCTTTTTTCAATTTCTTCTATTTCTTTTCTTGGTATCTTTTTTTCAAAATCTTCCAAATGTCTGAAATGACAAGTTATAACAAATGAGCAACAATTACGTATATATCAGTTCTTTTAATCGAAAAAATATTTTGGTTACATACTTTAAACCTATTTTCTGATGGTGAGTGAGTTTGTCCTGGTGTTTCTTTAAATCCTCTATTGACTTGATACCGGCATCTACGAGTTCTTTAGCTTTAGCAGGACCAATCCCACTCACCCTTGTTAATTCGTTTATGGCAACATTATTTTCATCTTTATTAATCTGCAAATCAATTACTTTTATTTATAAAAAAATTTATAGATATAGAAAATTTTATTAAATAATATACTAAATGAACTCACATCCTCCAACTTTCGCAGCTTTCCAGTTTCGAGAAATTCGTCGATCTTCTTTGCGATTTTTTCGCCGATCCCAGGGAGCTTTTTTGCTTCTTCGCCTGATTTTACTCTTTCCGATAAACCTGACAAGGTGCTAGCAGCTTTACGATACGCGTTGTATTTATGAACATTTTTGTTGACGTTACGCTCGTAATTCGCAAGTTCTAGAACAATATGTAACTTGATAAAAAGTGTCTTTTTTTCTTGAGATTTGATTAAAATCAAGTTGAAAAATATAAAAGTCGTAAATCAGCGAATGTGAATATTAATTAAATATTATTTGGCCTTCTCAAGTCTCAACTACCCAATGGGAATCAGATTTTGCGGCGGGTAATCATCAGTATTTTTTCGCGGGATATAGTCAGTTCTTTACTATTACTTTTATTTAAGTTTACGAATATGTTCGGATATGCCTAAATTATTAAATTTGCAAAACGTTTATAAGCTATTAAGCGTTTAACAAAATTACAACACAAAAATATCAGTGTCATGATAGATATTATAT
>UCQR01005655.1:0-10138 GCA_900474235.1 Cecidostiba semifascia
TGGGAAATTTCGGCCGTGCACTGCCAACTGGTTCTGTATAGAAGGCGACGTTACATAATTCAAAGAACATTAAGTTAGAACAGTTTTCAGGGGCAAAAATTAACGCACTATAAGCTATTCAGTTCGAATATTCAAAACTTCAATGCTGGGAATAAGTACCTTTTTCAAACGTAAAAAGAATTTCGAATATTTTTTCGCTATTAAAATAAAAAGTGCTTTCTCAATTTACAGTTGAATTTGACTACTGTGTACCATGACTTTGATGTCTATGCAAAATACTATGGAAAATTGTTGGCAGTTTTTAAAAATCTGTTTATTATCCTGAGTCATTCCTACTGGCCAACTATGACACAATGCTTAAGTTTATACATGTATAACTGTATAAATGAAGTCTCTTTTTGGTGCGCTGGTCTAGCCACAATTTACCTGTACATCGGGACAGGAAATCCTTGAGCAGGACATAGAAGAGTCATTGAGCCATGAAGCATGGCGTTAAATTGTGTGACCATAGATGGAAATTTTGGCCGTGCACTGCCAACTGGTTCTGTTATAAGAAATGGCCCGTAATAAATCAGAAGCCATCATATTTGTAGTTTAGTCAGAAGACAATTAACCTGATATAGGCTATCGAGTTCGAGTGCTGTAAGCCTCTAAATGCTGGGAAAAGGTATATTTTTTTTCAAATACTTCGATAATTTTCGATTACTTTCTTCGGTGAGAAACGCGGTGCTTTCTGTTTTTATACACGATTTTAAGTTGATTCTATAATATTACTGCAAACGGAGCCATATTATAGTTTTATTACTCTTGTCGCTACGAGTTACCTGTACATCGGAACAGGAAACCCTTGGGCAGGGCATAAAAGAGTCATCGCGCCATTGAGCATAGCTTGGAACGTTTGTGAATTCGCCATACTGGGAAATTTCGGCCGTGCACTGCCAACTGGTTCTGTATAGAAGGCGACGTTACATAATTCAAAGAACATTAAGTTAGAACAGTTTTCAGGGGCAAAAATTAACGCACTATAAGCTATTCAGTTCGAATATTCAAAACTTCAATGCTGGGAATAAGTACCTTTTTCAAACGTAAAAAGAATTTCGAATATTTTTTCGCTATTAAAATAAAAAGTGCTTTCTCAATTTACAGTTGAATTTGACTACTGTGTACCATGACTTTGATGTCTATGCAAAATACTATGGAAAATTGTTGGCAGTTTTTAAAAATCTGTTTATTATCCTGAGTCATTCCTACTGGCCAACTATGACACAATGCTTAAGTTTATACATGTATAACTGTATAAATGAAGTCTCTTTTTGGTGCGCTGGTCTAGCCACAATTTACCTGTACATCGGGACAGGAAATCCTTGAGCAGGACATAGAAGAGTCATCGAAGCGTGAAGCATGGCGTTAAATTGGGTTAAAGTTGCCATAGTCGGAAACTTTGGCCGGGCACTGCCAACTGGTTCTGTATAAAGATCCGTGAAAAAACGTGACAGAAACAAGTGGGCGTCATCAAGTTAGTATATAATAATTTGTTCGGGAAGAAAAATTAACTTGTGATCAGGTACTGCGATCGAGTGTTCAAAATTCATCAATGCTGGGAGCAGGTATATTATTAACGCTTAACAATTTCGAGGACTTTTAACTTTTTTTCTCGCTATAGGAAAGTACTGCCTTCTCAGTGAAATCAATTTTCATTTCTATGTACTTTGATTTCTACAAGCTAAAAAGAGGTGTACTTCCGTCCATCCAAGCTACTACTTAAAGATAATGTAGCAAGGATCACACAACTCTCGAGGATCAAGCTTTAACAAAATAATTTTCGCAAACCTATATAACGGTGCTGGACTTGACTGGGCTTCGCACAACAGGGTTGCGGAATCGCCAATGGATTTGGTCGTGCCGTCGAATTTCGACCTTGGTGGTAAACGTGGAGGACTACTACCCAGTGTTTCTAAAAAATGTTATTACCAACATTTTTTTTTAAGAGAATAAAAACATGACTCTTATCTTCCGTTGAAAAAAAATTGCTGTATGCATCTCGATTTCTCAGTAATCTTTTTAGTGAGTAATCTGCTACGTTTGTATATTCGCAGATATACTATCATACCTGAAGATTGGGATTGGGTTGGCTTGAGCTTGGCACAACATCGATATGGTAGACTTGAGTGCCATTGATAGTACTGTTATTTTAGCAGTCGGAGGAACTTTTGGTGCTGCGCCGTTTACTGGTTCTGATGGTAATTTTGAAGAAAGATTTCTACACGGTATTACCGATTCTTTTTTAAATATATGCGCTACCTGAAATTTGGAACTGGATGTCCTTGAGCTTGGCAAAGCATAACTACTTCCGATGCAATAGAACGTGTAAGAACATCGTACTTCTGCGTTGATGCCACTCTTGGCTTTGCGCCATTTACCGGTTCTAGGAATTTTACGAATAATCGAATAGCTTATGATATTAAACTGGAATGTTGAAGCAGGGTTGCCGAATTCGGTACAAACACGTAAATTAAATTATCAAATTTTAAGTGAGAGAATCCTATGATATTATTTCTTATTGGCTTTCTCGATTCTAAGTTGTTATCAAGCTTATGCATTTGTCATAAATATGACAAAAGATTTCATTACCTGAACATGGGCACTGGAAAGCCCTGAGCAGGACATTGCAACGTTACGGATTGATGAATCGATCGCATGAATGAGTTGATACGGCTGTCCGATGGGAAATTCGGTGCCTTTACTCCCAGAGGCTCTAAACAACATTTATCAAGGAAACGATGGACCATTGCTTATAATTTAGCTTACCAAAATTAATATATAATTTTTGTCTACCTGAAGCTGGAACTGGAAAACCCTGCGTCGCACAAACGATACCCCAAAAGTTCGTAATTTTTTTAATAGAAGACGGATACAAGCGTCAAGAACAAAATTATGAAAAACATCTAGATTTTCTCCATACTGTAAGGGAACTGTTTTTAGATAATAGGAGGTCTGATTTTTTGGAATGAGACAATTACCTGAACATCGGTACAGGAAAACCTTGAGCAGGACATTGCAACGTTACCGATTCATGAATCGATCTTATAAACGAGTTGCTGCGACTGTCCGATGGAAAATTCGGTGCTTTTACTCCCAGAGGTTCTAAACAAGATTCATCAAAGAAACAATGTGTAGACCATTGCTTAAAAAACAGGCAGGGTTTAACATATTTATTTTATACTGAAATATTTATAAAATTACGTAGAAATTTCTTCTATAACTGAAAGCTGGAACCAGGGAACCTTGCGCTTCGTGGGGAATATCTTAGAAATTTGCTATTTTTCTGATTAGAAAACATAAGTAAACACTAAGAAAACAACGTTTGAAAATGACAAAATTTTTTCCTAATACACTGCAAGAAGTTCATCAGATGATACGGAGGTTAATGTATGGAATATGACCATTACCTGAACATCGGCACGGGAAAGCCTTGAGCAGGGCATTGCAACGTTACTGATTCATGAATCGATCGTACAAACGATTTACTGCGTTCATCCGTTTGAAAATTCGGTGCCTTAGCTCCCAGAGGTTCTAGACATTGTTTTTGTAAAATTGTAATATTTATGTATTTTATATATGAACGCTGGAACTGGGAAACCCTGTGCCTCATAACTCAAAGACTTTGTATTTTGTTAACTGAGACGAAATTTGACAATAAAACAGCGACGATACAAATACTACCCTATTCCGAAGTGGATCACCAGACAACAAGGAATTCAATTTTTTTTTACCTGAACATCGGCACGGGAAAGCCCTGAGCAGGACATTGTAAAGTTACCGATTCGTGAATCGATCGTATAAACGAACTACTGCGGTCGTCTGATTGAAAATTTGGTGCCTTTACTCCGAGAGGTTCTAAACAATGTTTATCAAAGATTCAAATTATGAATAAACTACTTCTCTACCTGAAAGCTGGAACTGGGAAACCTTGTGCCTGACAAGGAATCTCAAAGGTTTGGGAATTTTTTATTTGGATCCATCTTTTCGTGTCCCCCATAACTGATGGCGATTTGCTGCCGACGGGTTCTTTATCGGAAAATAAGTAATTTAGAGAATGAAACCAAAAATTACGAATACTGCGAAAAACAAAAAAAAGTTTTGCCCTATCTTGCGAACAGTTCATGGAAAATTGCAGCTTTATGTCGTTACCTGAATGTAGGGACAGGGTGAGCCTGTCCTGGGCACAAAAGTACTACGTTGTCATTTGTTTGCCTCTCCATAAGACTTCCCTTTTCGCCAAACAGCGAAGGTGCTCTACTTTGTACCGGTTCTACAGGGAAAATTTACGATTTTTTTTCGTATCCGCATAAGAAACTATTTCATTATTACCTAATTACGGGGACAGGGTAACCAGGGGCCTAGTTGTCAAGGATAACCTTTATGAGTCACTTCGTCACTTGTCCTACACTGTCACTTTCGAGCTACTTTGTTAAAATTACCTGAACGTAGGGACAGGATGAGCCTGTCCAGGACACAAGATTACTATGTTGTCGTTTTTCTGTCTCTTCATGAGGCTACCAGCTTCACCGAAAAGCGACGGAGCTCTACTCTGAACCGGTTCTACGAAAACATTACACAAATTTCGCTCGATCACCCGCAAAAAAAAGAAGACTTCATTTTTACCTAAATATGGGGACAGGGTGACCCTGGGCCGAGCACAGAAGCGCAATATTCGTTTCGGCTTTCTTCGCCATCCATCCACCTCTCAAATCACCCATTAGAGCGGGTGCCTTACTCCCTACAGGTTCTGATGAAACGAGAAAATTTACATAAGACTAATCTTTGACGAGATTTACCTGAACGATGGTACGGGGAACCCTTGCGCCGGACAGAATAGCGTAATGTCGTGCTTCGATTGCTTGTCGTACCAAGCTAACTTAGCGTCATTTGAAAACTTTGGCGCTTTTGTTGCTACTGGCTCTATATGTATATTTTTTTCATTTGAGAAAACATAGGCAGTGTAATAGCAGCTATTACGAAAGACTGTACCTGTAGCTAGGAACGGGAAACCCTTGCGCAGGACAGAACAGCGTGATGTCGTGTCCTGAGACTTTTACGTACCAAGCTAATACCGCATCATTCGAGAATTTCGGTGGCTTCGTAGATACTGGCTCTATTTTCATTTAATAATAATGGAAAGAAAAGAAAATTAAACTAGTTGCTCGAGAATTTGTATGTATACCTGTAGCTCGGGACAGGAAACCCTTGAGCCGGACAAAATAGGGTAATGTCGAAGCCAGATGTTTTGTCGTACCATGATTTTTTCGCGTCGTTCGAAAACTTGGGCGCCTTTGTGGCGACAGGCTCTGTTTTACAACAACAACAAGCGATAAAATATTGAGATTTAAAGACAAACATTTTTTACTAGGACAGGGCGTCTGGAGCATCGAGAACGATCCTTTTATCAATAAGTACCTAATTACAAAAATAAATTATAATCTGAATCGAATATTAACCTAGTGCGAGGTGCAGGATGACCTTGTAGAGGACACATCAAATTCGTCTCTTTGCCTATCATCGCATCCACAAACTCTACCTTCCGATTGGTAGCTAATTTAGGTTTCGTATTCGAAGATGGCTCTAAAAAGACAAGCGAGAAATTTTCGAATATTGTTTATACTTAGAACGAACCGTGTGGCTGGGACAGGTGATCCCTGCGCCGGACATATCAATGACACCTCGGTCGTGCTGAGCGTCGGCATTATCACCTTGATATCGGTACTCGATAGTTTCGGTTTGACACTAGACACCGGTTCTGGGCGTACGAAAAATTAATTTTTAAGAAAAAATGATATAATACGAACGTTGGTACTGCTTCGGGAATAGGTACTCTGAGAGCACGTTTTTTTTCATCATGTTTCATTTGACTTCGCGATTATTTTACCTGAAGTTCGGTACTGGAAAGCCTTGTACGGGACAAAGCAAAGTCGAAGCTCGTCCGAACTGCACCGAAGGGTTCGTCGATTTGACGTCTAGAGCTGTCATTTTAGGTCTCGTACTCGATATTGGTTCTAGATGATTTTCGGACGAAATATAGAGGTAAACAATAGAAGGTTCATACATCTCACGTATTCATTAATTCTATATTAAAACCTGACCTGATGGGACAAAATACACCTTGGAGAAGAGTTACTCAGCGCTATACGAAGTTTTTTTCGGAGTAAAAAGAAAAGTTTGTCTACCTATAAAGTGGAACCGGGAATCCTTGGGCGGGACACTGAACAGTAACACTCTTATTTGCTGCGGCACTGAATCTAAAGAAGTCCGTACCGCCAGACAACTGCGGTCGTGTGCTCGAAGCTGGTTCTAAAAAGTCATCGTTTGGTCAAACAACCTGATATCTGATACAACGAGACACCTGCGTATGTCCGGGACGGGAAACCCTTGGGCGTGACAGCCGTATCTATATATTATCTAAATTCTTAATCATATTTTAGCATTAAAATCTACCTATACAACGGAACCGGAAATCCTTGTGCAGGACAGTGTAACGTTACAGATTTTGAAACAGCAGTGGTAAATCGCTGGAGGTCACTGCTACCGGCCAACTGTGGTCGTGTGCTCGAAGCTGGTTCTAGATTTGGTGTAAACGGAGCCGTATTTTAGTTTTCTTTTCGTTAACAAGTTACCTGTACATCGGAACAGGAAACCCTTGGGCAGGACATAGAAGAGTCATCGCGCCATTGAGCATAGCTTTGAATGTTTGTGAGTCGGCCATACTGGGAAATTTTGGTCGTGCACTGCCAACTGGTTCTGTAGAGGGTGCCGTGAAAGAAATGTTACGCAATAAAAGCGGACGACATCAAGTTAGCATATAGTTGCACAGCCATTCGCGTGATATATGATATATTATATTGTTGATTGAAAATGATGCAGTCACATAATGTAAAAGTAAGACATGTTGCTTGTGTCTCAAGCGCAATCAGGAGTTTCGATAAAAGATATCTGCTTGCGGAAGGGAAAAATAAAATAAAAAAGATAAAGAAACGAAGATGTTTGCAGTTTTTCAGGCAATGATTAATTTGACAGGTTTGCGGTGCATTTGTTTTGCGAAAAATAGAGACAGAGAGAGTCGGTTTCTAAGTACTGATAAACTGATAGTTATACCTGAAAACTGGAACAGGAAATGCCTGTGCCGGACAGAAAAGCGTCAACGGCTCGCCGAACCGATTAGTATAAGTGCGCGAGTTCTCGCTGGTCGAGAATTTCGGTCTGACGCCAGCAACAGGCTCTACGAACATATAGATACAGACATAATAAAAAAAAGTAACTTCATAGATAATACGAGTAAAGAATCGTTTCCGAAATATCAGTCAAAGTCCTATTGTAGCCAGTCTTTCGAAAGTCCTCACGTGTATTTTCCAACAAAAAGTCATTGTTATCCATAAATTAATCTATCGGCATACATAAATAGGTATACAGGTATGAGTGCGTAATTTTGTTTCTGCAGAAAAATTATGGTTCCTGGAATATGGGCCTACCTATAAGACGGAACTGGGAAGGCCTGGGCTGGACAAAGTAGTGGTAAACTTTTTCCAACATTCGTCACAAGCCCTCTAAGGTTGTCCAAACTTGGAAATTTTGGTCGAACACTTCCCACCGGTTCTGCACAATGTAGGAAAGTTCAAAGCCTCAAATATACTTCAAAACAGTAATTTGAAAGAAATAAACGCTATTATGGTGGATTGATCGTGAATGAAGTAACGAAAAAACTGCTCATTGCCTCACGAAGGATGAAAATGCGATACCTCTGTCCTTTATACATTTTTAAATACCTATATGATAAAGTTGTCTGCTATGTCACGTGATTAATGTGTATATTAAAAAAAAAAAAAAATAGAACGTAAACTATCAGTCAGTTAATAAATTAATATACCTATGAGATGGGACTGGAAATCCCTGACCCGGACATAGAAGCCGTAAATGTTTCCCGAAAGTAGTGGTCAATCCAATGAGATTTTCCAAACTTGGAAATTTGGGTCTTACACTTCCCACAGGTTCTGTACAGTGAAGATTTTGCTTGTAAGCTTTTGAATTTTGCTATTGCTACGGATATGGCTCATTATTACAAATCACTGTTTTTGTATTACTTTAATTTGAGGTATCGCATCAACTCCAATTAAGTAATAGTAACGAAATAAAGCATGAAATTGAGAGAATGATTTTGTTTTGTTTCGGTCCAATCGAAGCTAAGCATGGTAACATTAGTAAACGAGAAAGCCATTAATCGAGAATTGTGAAAATGATAAAAAAGCATAAAATACTTTTGACAAAAGATCTCGTTAGCGCGGTGTAAAATGGAAAAAGCTCTCCGGTGGCGCGAATACGCAGTACGTGCCCGCAGGGGTACCCTGTCCCAGCATTCAGGTTTGACACTAATAAACTTGGTTTTACAGATAACTCATATATTATTATTATCATCATTCTTATAAAAACAAGTGAAATGTGTTTTACGCTTATATTTTGATTTTACTTAAAATGAATTTTTGAAAGATTGATTTCTCGACAGATTATATTAATTATTTATTTGAAAACCAAGTTTATTCGCGATTACGAACGCGATATGTATATGTTCATTATTGTTTTATGATTTGAATAAAATTGGATTATTTGTAGTTGTAAACATCACGTACTTCAATAAATTAAAAATAAAAATTATTTTGATTCATTTGTTTTTCAAAAGTTGCATGGAATAAAGATTATGTTTATATTTTATAAACTATAACATATCTATAATGTAATAAGACGGTTTTAACCACTATATACTTAATTTACATAGCTGTTTCTTTCGACGTATAAGTATTGGCCTGCAAAATGCATGAATCACAATGAAAAGCAATAAGCTGTTGTCACAAAGTTGCCAGCAAAAAAATACTTGACCTACTCATTAATTTACAATTTAAAAATGATAATTTTTACTCCAAAAAATAATTTAAAATAATTATGAAAAATTAAATACAATACCGATGTAAATGTAGATAATTTAAAGTTCGTTTAAAAATAAAATATTTTGGCATAGAAAAAATGTAGCTTTTAAATGATTTGAAATACTGGCAATATCTGGACTATAAAAATATGACATATAGAGATACTAGATTACTTGTACATCTTATTTACTATAGAATAGATACGACCATACGAAGCTTAAAAAGTTTAAGAACTGGTGGCTATGCACTTTCAACAAGCTCAATACTTTTTTTAACATAATCCAATTTTATTGAAGGGATCTGTATACCATACGTAAATACTTGTTAATGATTTTCAAATTTAATTGACAAAACTTACTATAAGTAAAAAAATAATGTAATAAGTATTGATTAATATATCTCGTAAGAATGATAAGTGATACAAAATTAATAGTTATTGCTTAAAAATAAGAAATAATAAAATTGCAAAGTATATTCTTTGCAAAGTTTGAAATTGAAACTTATGATGTTATTAATAATTGGGCATTGGGATAGTATTTTTTTATTCATTTATTGGCTTTGAATGAATTGAAAATGATTTAAGTATAGATATAAGATCTTAAAGATTTTATTTTAATTTTCCGTGAATGTGGATATCGTACAGCTAATATTGATATAAACCAAATAAAATAAAAAATGAAAAATACTTTGAACTAAAATAAATATGATTTCATCTACGAGAAGCAACAATTTTTTTAGTTATGTAAAAAATACGTTATAAATGCCCAATTATTATTCATTAATTAGTATCTTCGTATGGTATACTCTTTTCTGTTCTGGCCCCAATCGATTAAGTTGCTTTTCATCAATTTATAATTCATTTACTACATGAAAGTTTATTAATTTGTTTCAATTAACGTGATAGATTTAGTTACAACAAACAAAACGCTATAATCATGAATAACATGAACAAATTTGGGTTCAGAAAAGAAAATTGATAAATAAAACTATTAGACTAACAATTTTTAAAGAACTTACCAGTAATGACCAATCGTCCTTTAGTAGCAGAAAGTCTTGTTTCTCCGGTAAGTCTATGTTTAGTTCGGCATTGGTAGGTCTTGTATCCGTCTTCTGGACCTACATCCTTAATGTGCAATTCTCCAGATGGAAGTACGAGATATTTGCCATCT
>UCQR01005657.1:0-10017 GCA_900474235.1 Cecidostiba semifascia
TATCAGAACCATGTATTTCATCTTCGGATAGTTCATCTTCTTTGAAATCCATCTATGAGCGCGAGCACTTTGAAAAAGTTACCTCCTTCCAGCTCCTCTTTTACTTTTACTCCAAACAACAGTCCTCAACAAAATATAATATTTACACTCGATGACGCTCGACTAAATCGCGCGAACAACGACCAATAATCAACGTTGAAATTAAAACAAAAATACAATTGCACGACTCAGAGACAGAGAGAAAGTTTTTACTACGTGTAAAACACACAGAGCGGAGCACTCGTCGCTCGTTTTCCAACCAAAGCTACTCACTCGCGACACAGCTCGCGCGCACTACTTTCTCTCCCCCGCGAGAGCAGCAGCGGCGCATTCGGCAGGGAGAACCCGTGCTCTCACTCCCACCCCCACGTGTGTCAGGTGGTAGCAGCAGTAGCAGCAGCGGTAGTAGTAGGAGGAGGTTACTCGCGACCTATAGGTCAGAGAGTAGCGAAGGAGGCAGCGCAGTGTGTGTATATATAAGCGTCGCGGGGGCAATGCACTAGGCAGAGCTGTGCTACACTCTCTCTCTCTCTCTCTCTCTCCGGCATGTCGTGCCTGCACAGTTCGCCGGTGTAATTATCAGTTCCGTGCAGGGCTACTACTGCTAGACGGTCGATCGTCGTCGCTTTGAAAATGCGCGCGCGCGAGAGAGAGGCAGATTTAGCGGGAGCGACAGCTGCGCGGCTGATCGAGCGCTCTCTCTCTCTCTCTCTCTCTCTCTGTGTATAGGTATATATACCCTGTGCTGTCGCGATCCTATCGACAAAGAGTCGCTGCTGCTACTGTTAGCGGAGAACGAGGACGCGGAGAGACCTGCTGAGCTAGTGTGTGCAGCGCAGGACGAAGTGCTACTACTACTGAGATATGGCCGTAGGTCGATGTATAACCCTTTTTTGCTGACCGAGATTCCTTCTTCTTTTTTTTTTGTTTTTGCTTGTTCCTTATTCTTTTTTTTTAGGTTCTTTTTTTGAGGCGCGAGATTTCAGCTGGGATATAGAGTTAATTATTTTTGTTTTTTATCAAGATCGACGCGGATTTATCACCGAGCTGGCGCGAGAGGGGAAATTGATTTTCCCGAAAATCCCGAGCCCTCGGTTTAATTTATACGATTTTATTTCACGGCGAATAATGCCGGGGAAGTCGCATTAGCATAAATTCAATTTTATAATCCGGGTCATACACGCCTGCACTGAGAAAAATGATTATTGCCAGCGTGACGGTGTACGATGATGCGTAGAGCAATAGTATATATTATAGCCGTGAAACAAAACAGTTTTGGACTGGCCTTATACCCCCACCGCTTGAACTTTCTGTAGTTTCTAGTTAGTGAAGATAGGTGGCGCATGGTTTCTTTTTCCATAGAAAGTATATTTCCCCAACGAATTTCTGCTCCAACACTGCATATATATAGCGGTGTGAAAACTGTACGAAAACTATCTTGTTATATCTACTGCTTAATTGGGCCGTTCATGCTATAACTGCTTGATGATCTAATACATATTATATGGTATTTTTCTAATTCATTTTACAACAGTTGATCAACCTTGCTAATAAAAAAATCAGTCGATAAATTCGTGCTGGAGCGATTATACATAACTCGTCGAATGCCATTAAACATTTTCTCGAGTATCAACCGCGTACTCTCCCTCTAATATAAATAATGAACCATCATCCCTTTTCTAATTAAAAACTTAAACACCAAGTCATCTCATCTCGCAATTCATTAAACACACACCAACACAAACGCTGAGCCATCTTGCGAAATCCTGGGGAACAGAGAGGACTCCGCAAAGCTACTTACAATAATAAGCGGCATTACAAATCTCTCTGGGGAAAAAGCCAGCGGGCACAAGAAGAAGCTGCGTGACATTAATCCGGACTGCGAGCGTCTGCCATATACCTACCCTCGAGCGACTCGGATTTACGCTACACATATACAGCCTTTCTGTCTGTGGTTACAAGCGACAGAAGGAACACATCTATATACTATACAGACGTCGATTACTCGAGAGATAATGACGCGGTTGTGTATTAGTACAACGTTGGCATTTTTCATGAGAGCAAAGCTGCAGGAGCTTGGGTAATGACTTGGTAGATTAGTCGCAACGATAACAATGGCATCACTCGAGAAATTATGCACGTGTTTTCGCGCACGGAAACTTGTACAAAATTTCATATTTTGAATTCTCGCGAGAAAAACTGCAGAAGCATTAAATTCTTGGATTTTTTTTTTACTCTCGCGCGTAAACGTATAAACTTATTTACAATCCGACGAGGCTCAGCGAAAAAGCTTCGTAAAACGACGTCGCCGACTTAGGATCAGCGCGCGGCGCGGACTGCACACAAGAAAGTAAGTAAGTGAGCTAGATGAAGAATGAGAGCGGCAATAAAAGAATATGAGCCGTGCTCACGGAGGTAAAAGGGATAAGGAGAATAGCGGAGAGAAAGATAGACTGCACGACGGCGACGACGACGAGTCGGGAGGGGGTGGGATATTTCGCTGAACGCGTATAGTTGCATATAAACCACGTCACGCTCTCTCAGTCAGTTGTCTCGTATCTTCTTTAGCTACTGCGGCTTATATATTTACACAGACTGTCTTCTCAGAAGTTTATTGATTTGCTTTTGTAATACACTGGGGCTTGGAACTCTGGCTGTTTTCTCGTGTGGATTAATTGCAAGGCTAATTAACGTTAAACGTTTCACTCTCGCGTTCGTTTTTTTCTGCGAGAAAGAAAATTTTCGTTTTCAAAATCCAACTTTTTCCCTGCAGTTCGAGAAAGTCAATCATAACTTAGAAAGAGCTAAGAAGGAAGCCCGGGAAGGAAAAAGACGATGGACCTTTTACCGGTCGAAAAAGTGCACGAACTTGCGGTGGAAGCGACTTGTACGCGCGCTCGAGTTTTAAACTACCATCTCGACGGCTGTGCCCATGCATTTTAAGACGACGACGCCTCGATCCGCTGAATGGGAATTAATCGGGAGAGATGATGAAAAAACTTGGCGCTAATTTACACGAGAGTTTCGCGCAGCAGGCACGAGACGTCTTGAGATTATGAATGGAATCGTGGAGAACACTGCACTCGACGGTGCTTGTTACGGTAATGGAGCTGCATAATTGACCTGTGTAATTTATACGCCGGAGCTCGTGAAAATGAACCAAAACTTTTTCCAACTATAACGTTTGCTTCTTCTTATGTGTAGGGCGAGGGAAGAATAGTTTGATCGGTTAGTTTGCTGACGATTAAGCCACTTAGCATACAAAATACGTAAAAGGAAAAAGGACTGAAATGGGGAAATTCGGTATCACATCTGAATTTCGAATGCAGCGTTTGTTATCGAGCAGTATACGATTTAAATAGATATCTCTATCTCGAGAGTTCATATCGAGGAGTAGTATTTGGTCGGTGACCGGAGAAAATAGAGAAAAGTGAATTCCAGGATGACACGACGCGACGAGTTGGCGCGCGCAGGAACTTTATGAAAAATTCTTGCATTGCTGTCTAGGCATTCCTGATAGATGTGCTTTTTACCCTGTTCTCTGCTGCTGTTATCTTGACGGTTGTGTGACTCGAGAGGTTTTTCCGTTCGACGATTGAACGATGAATAATGTTTGGTTACTTGAGATTCGATGTAACGATTAATTAAAAGGTATGAGAGAAGTGGAGAACAACGACGTTGAAAAATTTGCGCTGCTTATTTTTTTCCTTTGCGTCGTCACTTGGGATTTCTGGTTTTTTTTCCACAAGAATTTTTTCTTTATTCCCCGCGGTGCAATTCTTGATTTCGCCGCACTCATATATATGACTCTTTCAAATTACATCTTGCTTCTCTCTTCTTTCCTGTTAACTTTTCACTTTCGTACGCCAGTCGTATACTTCTGAAACACTCCCGAGACCATCATTCGTAAAAGTACGAATTTCATCGAATTTCTCCTAGCTCCAAAGTTTTGCTTTATCTCTTATACTCTCTCTCTCTCGCGCGTCTTTTTTCCGTTTTATAAAGCTTCCGAAGGAAGCGTATGGATTTTAAATTATTCTTCAAACGAAGCTCCATCAGCGAAGAGAGTTTCACAAAAAATGATTTACTCAAACACCATTACCGCAAGTACAAGCCCATTAAAAAGTCATTTGCATATCGCAGCGTTTCTTCAAAAATCATCCCGCGCAATTTCTTTCCGAAACAGGTATATACTCTTTTCTCCATCGCGCAAACTCGAGAAGATTCCGCACTTTCTGGCCTGGCAATTTCGCAGCCTTTGATGCCCTTTGACTCCCGGAAAAAAGAGCAACTCCTCTCTCGTTATACCTCGACAGATCCGCACACGTGATAGTCAAAGGACGACGACGTTGCGCCTCGTCATCATTATCCGGAGCTGACGCTCGACTTGGCCATTCTGCTTTTCTATCTCGAGGCGGAAGGTGCGATGTATCCGGTGTGCACTCGTGAAAAAACGGGAGAAGACGACGATGGGCTTATCACAGGGATGGAGTAAGGGGGTTAAACGACACGATTTAGTGACGAGGTGCATCGTGGAGGTGCTTGGATCTTTTTTTGACGAGTTTTTGAGGAGAGAGATATTTTAGACATATTTTAGGATGGAGTTATGAGCGCCGGGTCGTAAAGTCGGCTGTTTTTGCTGAGTTGAGCAGATGGATCAAGAGGATTTGTAAAGTGCAGCGTGTAACGAACGGGCTGACCTTACACGTATGTTACTACTAAACCGATAGAAATCTGTTTCTTCTCTTTTTATGATTATTAATTCAGAAGTCGAAACTTTTTTTCATGTATCAAGCAAATATCAGCTTTGCTCGATCAACCAATCATCCCAGCAGTATACCTAATCTGAAATAAATTCGAAAATCGAGCCAATCGCGACATCCGAGAAAAACCGTCCGCCAAAAAGGCCAAGGGACAAATCGAAAACTCTTTCACATCAATTGTTCAATTACATTGTCGACTTCCTTCCCTCTATAAGACACAAGGAACTCGTCGTCGATGTACATCCTTTTTGCGAGATCCACGCGTACTTCTCTCGATTCCGTTACCCCGTGTTTCCACACAGATATAGATACACATCAGAGTCGAGCTCCAGTAGAGACAGGAAAAAGGTCAAAAAGAAGGAGGAGGAGAACCGGTAGTACACGGGAAAAATGACAAAGTTACGAGCAATAAGGTCGAGTTAAGGTTGGGATAACTTGCGAACCGGCGGATGTAATATCTAAGACAGAAGTACAATGCGAGAGAGAGAGATAGAGAGAGAGAGAGAGAGAGAGAGAGAGAGAAGGAAAAACGAGATGAAAAGGACAATATGGTGGTAATATAATAGAAAAACGAAGGAGACGGAGAGAGAAATAAAGAGGTATTGATTTATACAGACTGGATGTCTGCGTTGCTATTTAAGATAGTACAAATTTGTGTAACTTTGAGAAAACTCAGTCTATTATTTTTCGTGGGAAGAAAAATAAGATATAAACGCAAACGCTCAAAGGCAAACTCGCAGCCCGTAAATTCGAGGAAGGGTAGGGAAGATTAAGAGAGATAGAAAAGTAAGAGCGTTGAGTCGTTGCGAATATATCGACAGTCTGGCCGAAAAAACCTGTGAACCAGTCGACCCTACACATTCTCAATTTTCCTCCACTCTGGATTCGATCAGTTCCCTCCTCTCTTCTCTTTTTCTTCATCTTTGAAGCTCTACCCGAATTCTTTTCGATATCGATACCAGCGTACGGTGACGCTCCCCATTGAAACGCCGCTGATAGTTTCCAAACTCGAAATAATCCACTTATCTCAGCCCGAAGGATATCGTCCGTTTCTCTTTTGCTTCCTTCGTACTCTTGTCTCTTATTTTGTTTCCTCCAAGAGGCAGCTTCGTAATTGTAAAATTTTCAGTTTTGTAAATAAAAACACATTGGATAATGTGTTTTTAGAAAATATCTACAAATATATATAATAAATATTTTCATTCGGTACTTCACACAGCATGCATTTGTACACGAAGCACCCGGTCGGCTGCATTTGCATGGATATGCGTTATTCGGGATGGCAACATTTTATGCTAGAGCCTCATTCAAATTTCGGACTAGATCTGCAGATCTTACCGGTTAGTGATGAGCGTAAATCTGGAGGATATATCGCTTGAGCGTCTTAATGGCTTTAAGTTTTTAGCAGATATACCATCAATTATATTTTAATGTTTCTGTTTTTACCGCGAATATCGCTCGAAGCTAGATTTATCGTCGTCGGGTCATAGATTTGCATGAATTAGGAGAACTTATCTCTTTGTCTAGGAAAGTAGTTATACTTTCAGTGTACAACTGCAAAACGGCATAATTTTTGAATATGAAATTCAGTCATTTCATTGTAAACAAGGACAAGGGAAGGTAATATTAGGCAATAAAGTAACTAGTAGTGAAACTCGTGACGCTGACGTGAACGGACTGTTAGACAAAGTTTCGTTTCAATGGTATAATATCTGCAGAGCCGGATGAAAGTAAACTTTTGTTCGCTGCGGCACTAAATGAAATTAATTAAAACTCTCGAGCGAAATAAAATGACAACGTGTGTTTTAATAGAAAATTTCACCGAGAGGACTGCCATTCGTCGCGCGTAACGGCGCAGAACCAAGCTGACTTGCTGCGTAGATTGAAAAGTTTGGCAAAAATTAAATTCATACGCCTCAATTATCGAATTACCATTCTGTCCAACTCGGCGACGAGCGAATAAGAAATACGTATATAAATAAGTAATCCATCCTCGCTCAAAATTCCATCTATCATTGCTTTGAAATCAATCCTCATCATTTCAACATCAAAATTTTACACATCTTTACTCCCAACCGACTTTTCCTCCCTCGCGAAAAAACCTCCCTATATACACGCAGGATATTCATCCCAAGGCATCGACCTCTGCGAAAATCCCCTTTTCGTTTATATTCCAGTTCTTTTACACTCGAATCCACGCCATCATTGTGAATCCACTCGCGGAGAGAGAGAGAGAGAGGTGAGAAAGCGAGTAGACGACGCAAATTCATATCGATTACGTGCGGCGATGCCTCACTTCATCAATCATGCCGCGCGTTTCGTGCAGCAGCAGTCTGCCCCGCGGGACAAGTCTCTCTAGTCTCTCTCTCTAGCTAGCGCTTCGTCGATGAGCGCGACGAATCATGTAATTGCTTTCGAGGAACTTTGCGCGCGGTTATGCAACGGATTAGAGTGTCGCGAGAGCTTTGCATGCCGCTGGGAGCGGAGATCCGGAAGGAAGTCTGCGAGCTATTTAAGCTTCGCTGGGCTTCAATGGGATGTGTTTTTTTTTGGTTAAAGACGGGGGGATCTCTCGTTTCTCCTTTTCTAATGGAATTTTGAGGGTTGCTTGGAAAAACAAGAGCAATATAATAAAAAATTTTTGAATTTTCCAACCTCTCGCGCGGCGACCCGTCGTTTTAAATGAGTTTCAGGTGCAGCCAAACGTCCCTCAAATACTCGACTGCTGTTGATAATGCGATGTGAAATCCTTTTAGACGCTCACCGGCTGTACGCAAGGCGACGGTGCGTAAAATTTTGAAATCGCGAGAGAACGACTTTGGATTTCGGCGCAACGTCGCATGTCTGACCGAACACGAGTATTTTCACTTCAGTCGTGAAGGATAATCCTATACCAGCCGTACGATACGAAGAACTACACGGTCGTGTATATACCAGTCTGAAAATTACCGAACGTCCTAAATTGAATCCCAAGTCGACCGATCGATTCTCTCGTTAATGCGCGCGTCGCCGCCAGACGGAAAACCGACAGTGGCCCTAACGATAATCGGCAGACACTCGATCCCCGAATCACGATAATCGCCTCGGCGTAATCACGTTAGCGCCAGAAACTCGAGCCGTTTCCTTGCCTTATAGTATAGCTCAAGATGTGTGTAACGATCCAGTCGTATGGTTCTGTTTTTCTAAGATTTCCATTGTATATAGGACTTTAGCTTGTTAGTCAGGACACACCTTATGCGAAATTATTTCGATCTGGAAAGTTTTCCAATAACGTCCTTCCGCCATCAATTAATTGTCACCGCAATATAAAGTCGTATAACTGCACGGCGTCTCGTCGAATCACTAACGAGGGAGCATTAAGCGCCCGGCCAAGTGTTTATAACTCTTTGCGTCAGTTATCCACTGTCGTTATTTCGCAATTTCAGAAAAGCGCGAAATAACTGGAAGCAATAATGCGCTATATACTGTACCGTATCGCGGAATGTTTTCTTCTGACGCGGCTCAACTGTATAAGCGTGGCAGCTGTGTATGTGTGTGTATATAAAAAGAGTCGGTTCTCGCGCGAAATTGCTTTTTCACTCTGAAATTGTCGCGCGAGTATGAGCGAGGGAATCATCTTTTCTTCGAAGAGGAGTGTATAGAAAAAAAGACGGCTGTTTGTGGGAGTGACGGCTCGAAGGCTGTTCACTTCTTCTTCCCGAGAAGCGTTTATTTAATTCGAGTATTTTTGAAGCCGCGAGTAAACAGTGGCGAATTTCGTCGTGATTGATTAATCAATCGATCGAGATTATTTAACCTGAATAAATAAATCGCGCAATTAGTTTCTCGTGGATATATATACGTACGCTCTTCATGCATATATATTCCTCAAACAAAAGCTTATCTGATTGAAAAGGAAATTTCGTACGCTAATTACGCAGCCCTATCGCCCATGAAATCTAGCACGACATGGCACGATTAAGGTAGGACAGTGGAATATACGGTGCACCAGAGGTCCTGACCGAGCTACTCACCTGCATAAAGGAGGCTATACATGTCATTCCGGCAGTTTCGATTGACTACTAATGCAGTCATCATTTATGTAATAAATAAAGCAAATTATGTAAAACTAGGCAAGCAAAACTTTCTTCTACAAAAGATTTGAAAAATGGTTAGTTCGTCTCACTTGTCCCCTAGGACACAGTCAAACCCACACGAGTCGAGCACTTTGTACACACCTGCATCGAGATAGACAAACACAGCAGAATCCAAACATACATCCATGCACATTTCTCCTGCTCCGTCCATCTGCGTATGTACGCGAAGCTCAACTCGGTTTTATCGCGCGTAAGAATGAGTAGAGTCAGTCAAACCACTGCGGTAGTATATAAACTTTTACGACAGCTCGACTTCAAAGTTCGATCCTAAAAAGCGCCGGGGGGGTAAAAGTCAAGCCGGAAGTTTATGCGCTCCTCTCTCTCTCTTTCTCTCTCTTGGATGTTGATGTTTTTCGGGGCAATAAAAGCAGCGCGTCTTTATACGATCGCGAGCGTTAACGCCGAGTATAGACCTGCGGGCGAGATTGTATGCGGTTATGCGGCGAATTTTTCGGGCCTTTTGTATGATTTCGTGGAATCGTGTGTTTTGCCGGTAAAGCTTTGGCTGGTGATCTGTCTTTGTTTTTTATTATTTTATTTACGCTGATAATTATCGTATCAAGCCGAGATTCACATTGACAATTAATACTGTAAAAGTGCAGTCTAATCACAGCAGGTATTATATACCACGTATATATCCGAAGCTCGTATATAACAATACGAAAGCCATTAAGCGTGTTTACACCGAACTCGACAAATTGAGTATATAGTGGGCGGGTCATTGAAATTTTAATTGACATTGTCATCGCACCTATTCCATAAATAATTGGTGCGAGCATACACAATCAATAATCAAAGCAGTAGCTCTTGATCAATTTTCTCTCATAAATAATGCGGGAGATTTAATTTGCATAAGGTTATTAGCATTAGATAATTATCATCTCGCACAATACTTCAATCGGTAAAATAGAAAGACTACAGGCAAGCTCAGTTATATTGAAAGGACTATCAACGTACTCCCTCCCCTATTCGAAGGGGGTCGATCTGAAACACACACCTGGTCGGTCGTATATGCACGCTGTCTCCGCGGAAGCTTCTCATTAGTCCTGAGGTGCCGAAATGGTTGACCTATATATATA
>UCQR01005658.1:0-12158 GCA_900474235.1 Cecidostiba semifascia
CTAGGGTCTCATACCTCATAAAGACGGCCCTGCTACTAATATAGAGTAGAAATCATGATAAAGAGTTGTTTGTAGCTATATATGTAGCATTTGATTTGCTTTCTAAAATCTGCAGGTAAGATATTAGATTTAAATCGCTTATCTATAAATTTAATACTTTGTTATAAAAAAAACGTTTGTAATTTGAACGTTAAAATGAAGATAAAGTTTAATGAAAAAAATATCTCAATATATCAGATGTATAAGAATGGAATATGATAGACTTTTATTATATATATCAGCGGAAAAGCAGATTTATTACTATCGTAACAACTTTTTATCGACGAAAGGTATTTGGTATAAAAATTGAGTTATAAACCGAGCACTAGCAATAAAAACGATGAGGTCAGATTGAAATTAAAAGATGGTATGCCATAAGCGCTTTTCATTTTATATTACATAAAGACGTGTTAGATTGTTTGGATGGGATAATAAAGAAAACGAATCATACTATTATTTATTACTACACCTCGAGTTATAATTATAATGGATTTAATATTTTATACAACAAACGTTCATTAGTTAAAATTCTCTCGTTTTTCTTGTAATAATTAAAAATTCAACGTGTATTTATATTGTAATTATGCAAATGCATCATATATGCGCATCAATAATAAATATATCGTGCCAGCAGCGGATTTGTTCGCACACGAATGTATAACGTATTTAATATAGTGTAAATTTACAATTATTAACGTATACTTACTCATGTATTAATAAATTACTAACAATATAGCAGTCGTGTGCATCGTAAGACACTTTCGTTATAAATGCGTTATAAATGAGCTTTCAAACCGCATCAAAAGCAAAGGCAACGTGTAGTGAACAGCAAATTAAAAAAAAATCCACCAAAACGAAATAAACATACCTTATACAGAAACAGAAAAGAGAGCCCATCTGGACAATTAAACATCCCGCCGAATCTCAGATTCAACAGCAGTCGAAAACTCGGCAAGTCGAGCTCTCTCAATGATAAATCATCCTCATACTTTAGTACAGCAATAGCTGCAGCGCATCTCCCCGAATATCATTCGAGTCTCTCTCTCTCTCTCCCTCGCATCTTTGTCGGCGTAATTCATCGACGTGGCGCGTCGACGGGGCGACAAAGCAGGCAGCTCCCTCGAATTTCTCGATTTCCCTGGTAATACGTGTGCGAAGAGGCCAAACAAAGAGCCTTGTTTTCCGTGGTCCGCCGAGCGTGTAGAACGCCAACTCCTATATAGGTGTAATATACCTATATATACACTATATGGGCGCGCATACGTGCGCTCCAGGCTATTTCTCTCTCTCTCTCTCGATGTGCGAGTTGCTTGCGCACGCACGTATGGCCGATTTAAATTTTTCAGGGAGCTGCTGCGGCGTCGTATTATTTCCAGCTAGCGACATCAGCGGAGAAAGTAAAGCCGGTGGGGGATGAGACGTATACGTATAACGCAATGGGGAGAGAATATAACGCCGCGGCTGTCGGATCAAAGCGAAGAGAGAAAGAGAAAGAGGTGCTTAAGCTTTCATGCTTTTCGAATCGTTTCGTAAACGGCGTCAGTGTCGCATTGCGTTTAAATGTGACGGCGCCTGTAGACACACCGCATATATTGTTTATCTTTCATTGATACTTAGTGCGATAATAATCACACACCGGAAAAAAAAACAGAGAGCCTCAGATTTCTGTGAAATAATTCAATCTTGAGCGATATAGTGTGTTCGGGGCATTTCAGTACAAAAGCGATTTAAAGTTGGCGCGCAATGAATAGAAGAACGCTCATTACACTGAAAAACTGACGAGCTTCGCACCCAAGTCGTTTACGATCGCAACTTTCCAGGGCTCGTCTTGAAACGGCAATTAAATTCTGCATCGCGAAATCGAATTCATAACGAAGGCTCGTGTCGTCGAATAATCGAAATAAAGCCGAACGATATTATCCCTCTCTGAAAAGCATGCCCTTCAGACATCACCGGCACACACGTACACACACACATATATAAAGTGGCGCGCGCAGCCCCCTCGGGACTTTGCGCTTCATGCATTTTATATCTGGCCAAACTTTGATTCTTAAACCGTTGGGCTTACAGCCTGATCCCCTCGGCTCCGCAGGGAGCGCTCCTTAATCTTGGATATTGGAAATTATCTTTGATCAGCGCTCGCTCATTGGCCTGCTGCTGCTGACACCCTTTTTGGCTGTTTTTGACAGTGTATAGAGTATTATATAGGTACAGCTCCTCGATGATCGGCGTATTCTCTTTACTCTTTCCGCCGCTATCCACTTGGGGATATACTCTTAATCTTGCGCAGCTTTTGCGAAAGTCGACAAAACGAGCTCGACGAATTTCGCCTGGCTCACTCTGCATCGTCTTTCTCTTGCGCGCGCTCGCACTTTTTTGTCTTATTTTTCTTTATACATGTATACCTACACACACATACACGCGTGTGTGCGTATATATAGACATACAGTATATACGAGAGACGAATTTAAGAGACGGAGTCGATCCTTTTTTCAGGGATGAGACGCGACTTTCTTGGAGCGAAGCTCGACGACGCTTTGCTTTGGGGATCCATTTCGAATTTCCTTACGCTCTGCGGACTTTTCCACGCGCTCCCCCCTCTCTCTCTGCGCGAGTCTTCAGCTTGTACACACTTTGGCGCTGGAGCCATAATCACATGCTCGATGTGTGTGTATATATACTCGTATAAAGTTGGAGAGAAAAGTGTCCGCAAGTCGGATCGATGATTATTTATTTCGCGGTATGTACGACTGCAGCAGCATCGCCTTCTTTGATGTCGAGTTCGATCACTCCGTGAGATTGCTAATATGCGCGTGGATTTATTTTATATTTTCGCGGTGATTATGCAAGTTTTATGAGCTCGCAGAGTTCAATCAACCTGCTTCGCCTTATATACTTATATCATCGAAGTTCGCACAAAGTTATCGTACACATCAGATTTTCCGTCATCAATCGAAGAAAAAAAACTCTCTTTTGATGTATATAATATTCAAGTGCAGCTGCAAATCTTTTTGCCAATACATTTATACGAAGGACCGAAAAAAAGCTTACGACGCCTTGGCGTCTGCTGCGTCACTACAAAGTTCTGAAATATTAATGCCGCGCGCGCGCCGCGACTGTGTGTGTGCCCGCTAACGCGCTTTTCACAATCCGGCCAGGACTGACGCGCGTCTGCGATACCAATAACGCCAGCTCCGCGCCGCAGTCTCGAAAACTTTTCGATATCATCTCGCAGAAGCGCGTGTGTTATATACGTACTACCGAATATCGACGCGAGACTCTTACTGCCTGCAGAACATGTGCTTGATGCTGCTGCTGTTCTACGCGAGTTTACCTTTATCAGACGTGATATGGATTCCCTTTTTCTTTTTACATACGCGTGTGCCCGTCAAACTTGTATTTGACTATTTTGCGCGTCGTTCGTGTAATTTTTGAAAGTGCAGCGGTCGTATCCCGTAGATTCAATGTGATGTAGATGTAGAAGAACTGTGTGTTTGAAAAGAGAGGGAACGTTCGTGTGTTGGTTAATTAAAATTATTATAGATCGAAGTGAAGCAAGTAAAGCTGTGGGGCGCGCAAGAAAAAATTATGCAATCACAAAATTAAACGAACGCTTTTAATTACAAAAAAATTGTACGAGCTTGGTGAGTGAAAGAAAATTATTTTAATTCGGTAATATGAAAAAAGATGTTAATAAATAAAAAGCAGAGGACAGAATATAATGTTTCACATAATTTATTTTACTGCCATTCAATTGAGCATGACAGCCGCAATCAAAAAAACAAAGCTTTCAGAAATTGTATTTGCTTTTTAATATACCTTTTTGCATCGAGAATTTATAAATTCGAGAGTGTCAGTAAATACAGGCTATAACATGCAATGATCATCATGTAAACATCTACATATATACGTTCGACCGAAGCTGAAAAGTTGGATGCGAGACCGAGCGAAAATAGAAACCGAGATGAACTATACAATTTCAGACAATTGTTTTAGCAGCGATTGTTGGCAATTTTACGTCTTGCAAGAGTCTCTCTCTCTCTCTCTCTCTCTCTCTCTCTCTCTCTCGCATTGTACTATGCGGCCCGAACCAGAAGACTCCTCGAGTTTCGCCCTTCGCTTTGGCAACTCCTGCGAAACAAGTAGCTAAGAACGCAATCAAAGTCCAGCCCGGAAAAGAAAAGAAAAGAAAATAATAAAGCCAGGAAAAGGGATGAAAAAAAAAACACTACGAGTTTGGCTTGTGCGGTGGCGTATCCCACACATACCTATAGTATTTCTACAAGTTGCTAAGCCGAGTCTCAAGATCGCGCTAGGATTTCTCGAGTTTTCTCGTCCTCACTTTCTCCTCGTACCGACTCGCAGCCCCCGACTGTCTACTGATGTACATTTCTATATATCAGCGCAGCTGCGGTGGCGCCGCGTTCATCTCGCGCTGTGTCTGGCAGACGCGACGACGACCGAATCTTTCGAGAACAGATTAAAGCGTGAACTTATATCGACGACCGCGTATTTTATTATTCGGTTTCACTCGTATACGGCATTGCTGCACTCGCGTAATGCATATGTTGCTCCGGATAGGATTTTTATGGAATTTTTTAGTTTTTTGGCATTTTGCAATATTATAATATTAATTAGTTATAATTGATGGATTTCTCGAAAATTTCCGTTTTCGAAAAAGTCCGGTTAGTGTAAGAATAAATTATTACAGCGTAATGAAACGGATCCGTTAGAACGAAGTAATTATTTTCTGTGAGTGCAGTCGTTAATATTCTAGAATCTGAAAGAATTTTTAAAAAACCATGGAAATTAAACATTTACTTTATCTTTAGAGAATTTTCTGCTGAGTTATATGCGGTCGTATCGAATCGACGGTATAGTAGAGAGAGCGAAGTCTTTGACGTTTGCAAACGTACATAGATTTTCTGAGATTTCGTTAGTTCATGTTTGCGCAAATACGTCACTGGAATACATCAGTTTTGATTTTAATGAATTGACTCGTTTTGAAAAAATTTCTGTATTTTATTACTGTAAGTCTCCTTGCGTGAAAGCAACTTTTCCGCGAAAAAAGATGTAATAATGTATTCTCTGAAGTTTGTTGAAATCTCGCAGAGAAATTGAATTATTTGCAGACGAATGACGCACCATTAGGTGTTCTTTGAACTTCCATCACTATATACGTATACTAATACGAAAATAATAATTATCTCGAGGAAGTTCATAACGTCAATCTGTCGGCGTTATGGTTTTCATAATGATTATTATTCAACGCAATTACGTATATGCGAGTAGAGTTCATTAATAATAAAGCTCAACGCCACGTTGAAAAGGCTCATCCCCTTGTAAAGTACGAAATTCGTCGAATCGCGGCGCGGGGCAAGGGACTCGAAGCGAAATACGCACGCGGTTGCTGCTGCGCGGGGCACCGAGGAAATTCAGTCAAAAATTCGATTGAAGCCTTCGTTAAATGCATTATTGGAGCCGTAAGCTTTAAAACACTGAATCGGTAATCCTATTTACCAAGTACGCTGAAGATAAAAACCGGGAAGCGAAAATGCGCTTTGGAAAAAAGCACACATGCGCGCGCATACACACACACACACACAAGCGTGAGAGGATATGAGCGCATAAAGTGGAAAACAGATTTTGGTATTGAATTCATTTTCTAATAGCACGTGGATTTTTTTCAAATTACTTTTGCGCTTCATATTGTAGGAAGCTTTTTGTGGAGCTTTTTATTAGACTAAAAAAGGTTTGAAAAGTGCTGTTAATAGAAATGTCGTTTTCAGCATTTAAGCCTGAAACGACGAAAGCTTACAAAAATCTTCATAATACATGACATATTATGTAGTATAATAAATAAGATAGTACAAGTAAGTTAAATATTTCGTCGCAGCTGCAGAGATTTAAAGACAAAGATGGTGTGGACATGTAGGACCTAGAGCAAAATCAGCTGATTCCAGGCCTTGGTATTATGATCGCTTCTACTCCAGCGTAATTCAGGCTTCTCGTAGCATCATGCTGTACACACTCTCTCGTCCCGTAGTGAAAACACGCGCAGCTCGCGCGAGAGGGAAAATGACAATGCTGCTAGCTGCGCGCGGGCATATGCACCATCAGCCGATGGACTATTAACTTGGCGTGTTGGGCCCGGTGCGCATGTATGTATATATAGAGACCGATAGGGGATCGATAGCCGTTATCTTCTCACTGGACTGCGCGGCCGCGTGCAGCGCGTTAATGCAGACACGTGGCCCCTCCGGCTTATATTGGACAAAATGGCCATCCTCCCTTGCTCCCTCTCTCATTCTGGTATATAGGTATAGCTGAAATTCGCCAGGGCTGATGCGATGATAGCGCGCGCGAGTGAGAAGCCGAAACACAGCGCGCGCGCGCCGGGCGAAAATGGATTCCAGCGGAGATATCATCTAGCCGATACGCGCGGGGGTAATTATTAATTGTCACCGGGCGCGCAAGCTCCTGGTAATGGAAGCTATAGCCTTCTCTCTGTCTCTCTCTCTCTCTCTCGCTCTTGCCATGGCATTCCTGGACCAACACCGCGGTTATATTGCGCACGAGAGCAGTGTGAAAGGATCAAAGCTTGCACGGTGAGAGCTAGCTGCAGTAGTAAGAGCTGGTTTTGTCGTCGCCAAGGACGACGTCGACGCGCGCCAAGCGCATTTCCCTCCTCTCTGTTCGGTCCATAAAGCGCGAGCACGCCAATTACGAGAGATGCGACACGTGCGGTACGTGCGCACCCCAGAACGGGACGATGAAATGGGCTTTGGGCTCGATCGTACAAATGAAGGATGGGAGGAATGCCTGATGCGCAGCTGGCTTCGGATTGTCTTATTGAAATGCGTCGTTGGGAGTTTTTGTCGTAATCTCGTTTTTGCTCGCGTTTTTTATACTATACAGAGCTTTGATGTCTTCTTAATATATGTGTGGTGGAGAGTGCTCGATATTGAAGCTTTTCTTTTCACTCGGTATAATGTGTGACTCTAAATAATGGTGTAGTCTTTTAAGCGGCGGATTGCGATCGAGTTAGAAGAACGTAGAAAAATTCAAAATTACTCAACGCTTATACATAGTAAAATTGAATTTTACCCTGTTAACTGTGTCTATTATAAGCGCTGCTCCTGAACGTTTAGTGCTTCATCGCTTTTGCAGTAATCACTTGCTCGCTTGGATCAAGCTCTTTGCGCATAGCATGTAATATGTGATTAAAATATTTTTCAAAATAATTCAGTAGTTTTCAGAAAAAAAAATGTCAGCATAACTATATACATAACTTATCTTATAGATTTTAATCTTATTAATTTCTATGATGATTTTTTAAGCTTGAAGCGCAATTAGGAATTTATAAAAGTTTATTTAGTAGAAAATGGCTTTTGAATCAAAGCTTTGCTAAATTATAGCTATACTATGCTTAACTATTAAAATTCAAAAAGTTTAAGATTTAATTCTCGGGCTACAGATTGCTCGTATACAAAATGCAAAGTATAATTTCTTATAATGCTTTTCAAACAAAGATTATACATTTCTAAAAAAAAATTCTTAACAATAATTTTTGTTTGCAATCGACATCCACGCTAAATGCAGGCAGGCACGTGTTAACCATATCCTCGAAGAAAGGGACGTATAATATAGATATACGTATATACCTACAGATTGCGGAATGTGAAGCGGTAGTTGCGAATTGGCGTAGCGCCGGACCGGAGGTACGCGTTGTCGCGCGTCGCTGCATGTATTATGACGTTCGCGTGAGCGGCGCCGTCCAGCATCTGATGACGGACTTTACGAGGCTTAGCGGAGCTCTGGCGTTTCAACTCTCCTTTGCTCGTCTCTGTATACGTATGCTGCTATATAGCGACTATTTCCGCTTTTATCGCCGGCATTTGCACGCCGCTTTTTGACGACAAGTGATGTGTAGATTTTTAATAAGCCTTTTTTGCTTTTAATTAAAATGTTTTTTTTTTTATTGTTGACGAACGATATTTACGCGCTAGTTGTAAAAGTGCGTTGTTTAAATTTAATTGTAAAGTGATGTGTAATTTTTAACTTTAAATTACAGAGTCTATGTGTAGCTGGTATTAAAAATCTCGATGGAAAGTTTGCGTCCGGCTCTTAGTCGCTATAGTCAGTACAAAAAATTTTCAATTAGTGAACCGCATCTTAAAAGCATCTCCTTCTTCTGAGTGTAAGGAAGTATCGCCAGTATAAAAAAAAATTCAAACAATAGCTGAACAGTCCGTAAAGTCGACAGCGGCAGCGCATACCTATTTTCCGATGAACAATCCACAGACAACAGGCTGCATCTGCAGTAGTAACACACACATAGAGTAGGGGCGCGAATACCTCCAAGGCTTCAACGATCGCTGCTTGCAGGGCAGTATCAATGCCGGGTCGGATCGACGTATATAAATGTATGTGTATATATAGCTATCGGGAGTCAGAGAGCACGTTAGCCGGGGGGCGCAGCGTGTGGCTGACAAACGAGCGAGCGAAGAGACGATCGACTGGCGCCTCTATTCACCTTACGTCCTAGTGCTTCGCGTGTAACACTGGCAATTCCAATCCTCTTCCTCCTCCTCCTGTGAGCAAACATTTATACAGGGCCTGAGAGTGAGAGAGAGAGAGAGAGAGAGAGAGAGAGAGAGAGAGAGAGAGAGAGAGAGATACATTATACAGACGTATGCGTGCTCGTGTATTACCATCGAGATTCATGGCGGGAACAGATCCGTGACAATGAGTGGCTAGCTTTGGAATCCCAAACTCCCGAATGCGATTATCCGAGAGATGCCGGCTCTCTACTGCTGGCTTTTCAAGTCGACATATACGACGGTATACGCAAAGTGCCACCGCACCCCCCGCGTTGTCGTCCGATTGCTATACTATTTGCTTGTGCGGGGGTGAGAAGGAGGGAAAGACAATCGAGGAGGAGCTGAGAGAGAAAGAGAGAGAGAGAGAGAGAGAGCAATCGATAATGAATTGAATGGAAAGCATCAGCAATTAATGACCCAGAGTCGAGGCGCTGTTAGAGGTTAACGATCAGAGGCTCCAAACCACGCTGCGGGTGCGAGCACCGATAAACCGTTATCGCTTATACAGAGGTGAGAGTGAGAAGGGGGAGATTTTCTCGAACTTTGTGTGATGGGAGAGAGAGAGAGAGAGAGAAAGATGCACGTGTGCGCAATTTCGAGATCGTTTCAAAGGAGTATTTTGACGTTGTTAAAGCTCTGTTGAATTTACATCTGTTTTAAGTTGTTTTACTATAATTTTTTCAACGTGGCAAGATGGAGGTTTGGGACACCATGTGAGAGAATCTTTGCTTGAATATATTTGAGGATAATATATTGTAATGACGTTGTGTTACTAGCACGAATAAACCTCAATCCATCTATCTATTTTGCAATATAAAAGTTACCGTCGTGTCTTACTTTGTTCTGATCATTCTACTGAATTCAAAGAACCCTCCGGAAAAACAATGGAACATCAACAGATTAAGAACCACAGCCACATTCGTATGAGCCATCAGTCAGAGAGAATATATAGTCTCCCCAACCAAGCGCCACACAGTTCGAAAAAGTGTCAGCCAAAAATAACCATAGCCCCTATAGTGAGAGAGAGCGCCACGACACAAATCTTCGTAAGTACCGATCTCGAATTCAAGCTCTCGTCAGACACGGCAACTGCGCGGCGCGCTAATAAATTCAAAAGTCCAAACAAAGGGAGAGGACAAACTCGCGTACTCGGAAAATAGCAGCAGCAGCCGCCAAGCGACTCGCCGGCGCTGTTATGTGCACACAGCCCGTCTTCTGTGCCCCCCTGTATATGCGCGCACTACACGCATATAACGTGGCCGCTCCGGTATTTATCGTTTTAATTCGCCGTGTCCGCGTTTAATTATGGAGAGTTCATTCCGGTCGCAGCCTGATGTAGCGCGTGGCACGCCTGTGCGCGCTATGCAGTTCTGCGTGTACGGCTATGTTGCTTTTATTTTCGGCCTCTCGCAGGAATGCCTGCCGGCAGCTTCTCGTTCCTTTTTTTATTTTGTCGGGGCATATTTTTTACTCGCTGCCTTCTTTGGTGCCGCGGCGAATCGTATTATAAGTTTGCGAAGCGCTCCGGGGCTACCTTGAACTTTGCTCTGGTGTATATAGCGTGTACACCTCTGGTTCTGATGCCATCAGTTGTTGCTGCTGCTTCTGCCTGCCAGTCAGCGGATGAACGCCAAGATGATGAGGAGTTGTTTAGTACGTCAGAGTGGAACAATGCAAGTTCTTTTCCGTGAAAAAGTACGGAAATTTTTGATGTGGCATATTTATTTTTAAAACACAACAACGAGAGTCTGTTTCGTTATAACGTTGCTTGAGCAATTTCAAAGCTTCGTGAAGTATGGCAGCGTTCTGTTTTTGATTTTTTTTTGCAGCAGCAATTTTTTTCTTTTAAATAAACGTGCAACTACAATTGCTGTTATATGCTAATGAAAAATAACAAAAGTAAAATGATAAAAGCTGATAAAAGCTTGAATTGTTGTACCGCAAATTTAATACATGCATAATTTTGTTTGTGAGCGACCCAACAATAAACTTCTCAATTATTTCCAGATGACATTCTATAACGGTCCGGATTTAGCTTTTATCGATACTTTTAAAATTTTCCATTTCTCTGTGTATATATCGTGTATGTTTATATAATCAGCGTACATGCAGTTCGAGTGCTAATTTTGCTGACAGGTTACCTCTGGTCTCTGTCGCGTAGACTATAGCTGTAAGTTCTATTCTCGTCATTGCTCTCTCTTCTTCGCTTTTCATGATACGAATAATTTATAATGGAACAACAACTGCAGCTAATTTCCGTTATAAAACATGGAATTCACATTTATTCGTTATTAAAATTATTATTATCAACTACGTACATACGATGAACTTTTAAGGGAATAAATATCGAGTCATTAAGGGAGTCCAAAAGCCAATTATTCGAATTTCGTGCCACACTCTTACCGACTAATTTGCTTATAACTAATAATAAAAACCAAATTTGGATGAGCTATGACATTTATTTTACAAAAAAAGTGTAGAGCAATGGATCATTACTCTATACTTTTGAGAAACGGGCTTCAATAAAATGGGTATTTTGTCATTCGATTTAGATGCATGAAAAAGGATCTACTTCATGCATATACTTATCAAAATAAATAAAATAAATATAATGTAGTGCTCGAGTATAATAAGGCAATTCATTCTCTTTGAAGCATATCAAAACTCGATATATGTGCTTTAAAAAAGTTAATTAATCAGATATACACCGCAAAAGCATTTCCTTATTGAGAATAATATTTTCATTAATACTCCGCAATCGCACATATATCAAGTTTTGATATTCTTTGTATAAAAAAACATGAATAATAAATGAATATACTTCAATTAAATATTAAAAATAAATATTGCTTTTAAAGAAATAAACTTTCAATTCAATTCGTTTACCTAACTAAAAATATATCACTGACCTCGTGGCTGCAAAATTTATAACGCGAGCCAAAAATATAAACTTCCTACTGCTAGTTTTTAATCTATTTGCATAATAATGCTTAAAAATATACATATATCACCTATCTTTGATCGCTCGATAATTTTTTGCGCTATATGATTCGGCGACCAACTGCGATGAAACGAAAAACAGAAACGGAAACAAAAACATAAAATACGCAGTATTATTCCGAGGTTGCTGGAAACACGCACGCGACTCGCCGGGAGAAAGAGAGAGAGAGAGAGAGACAGGGAGGAGGTGTACAGCTGTGCGCCAGATACGCAACGACGGAAATATCCGGGGCCACTTTGGTGATTCCGCGAAGCTCTCGCGCGTGCTGCGCCCATTTCTCTCGCTGATCTGCGCGCACACACGTGCATTTTCTTTTTTCAAAGCGTCGCGCCCGGAGTGCTGCGGAGAAAGCGATACACACAGGGAAAAAGTTAATTAAAATAGTTTTGCCCAGGCCGATGATCAAAGGATTCTTAAATTTACAGTCGGGCTTGCAGCTGGCGTGTATGACATGCATTCCGCAAAAGCAATTAATTAGTCTTTTTTCGAATTTAATTATCACATGGTTCAGGTAC
>UCQR01005659.1:0-11401 GCA_900474235.1 Cecidostiba semifascia
GCTTTATTGGAGCAATCTCGGGGGTCGCGCAAGATCTTGTAACCTTCCCCAGGCCGTCTTCCTATGAGCGCTCTGCTCGGGCGACCTTCTACTTGCCACCTTGCCACGGCTACGTACATTCTGGCAGACGCTGTCCAGGCTATAACCGACTGCGCCCTGCTTACCGGGCTTTTTTCACTTACGCTTAAGGAGCTTCCGAGGCTCATCCAGAAGGTTAAGGATCCAGCAGGAATCTATTTCTTGAACAGGTATTTAAGATATTAAAAATATTTCAACTTGGAAACAATTATTTCTTAATTTAAATTAAATTAGTATTTTAGGTGTGCGTTCGTTCACTTTTGGATACATATACATTTAAATTTAATTGCTTCAATTTATTCTATTACGTTAAATTTTTGTCTTTACTGTGTCTCCGTTATGCGCAACTCATGCATAAGATAACAAATCCTGCCTAATTGTTTCAAAGTTGGCGCTAGAGCCTGCGGCATGCTCACTATTTACCGTGTGTAATTAATATACGAACATCCATAGCTCGCGCCATATTGCACTCACTGCAATTGTGAGATACTACCAAGTCATCTTGGCAGAATGCAAAGTTAACGAGAATGAAAGACAAGACGAGTCATGAATATTCTATCTAAACTTTTTCGTGTGATTTTTTTTCTTTTTAAAAAGTTAGTATAATTAAAATAGCGATGGTATTAATTCATTAGTTGAACCTCAATGTAGGTAGATTCTCAAATTTATGGTCAGAAGATTTCGCAGCTGCCAGAGATCTTGACTTCCCGTCTTCAGGTACTTATTGTGCACGCGCGCGCCTTCACGGGAAATCGAGGCAAACTCAATGGGAAGCACCTCGCTTAAAAAACTTTACACTCGTTTAAGAAAAATCAATTAGCTCGAGTTCTACTCGAGATAATCTATTTAGACTCGCAAGGGATGAGTAGGACTTCGCGGTCCAACTTTTAATTAATTTACTTTGCTCTTTGTTTAGCTTTGACTCGCGTAAGCGATTCCTGTAAAACAGTCATGAACGTCTTCGATGTACAGCAAACTGCTGGTATGTGCGGATGTGCAAAAATTTATAAACTTCTCTTCGATCGAAAAATCGTCTGTGCTGAAAACAGGTTCAAACAAAGGGTTGGTTGTGAAATTTGATTAATTTTTTTATTTAATCGTTCTATAAATTAGTTTTCTATCTCATTGCATAGATTCATTTTTCTGACTTTAATACGAAATCAAGAATAAGAATTAGAATTAAAGTTCCGCCTTACAAAGTACGAGATACGAACTGTTAATTCTTTATTTAACCTCTTCGCGGATTGCCATTTATTCTTGAGCAAGTTCGCTTTGAATCTGTGATTAACTTATTTTCTTAAAGTAATTTGAATAATTGAATTATCTAGCACACCGCAAGAATATACTTGCAATTATTAGATTCTTCTCGTAATTTAATCAATACTAAAGTTTATACGTAATCTTAAATGTACAATTTATATTGCATTTAATTAAAATCATTTCCATTTAAATGAAACTTATTATGCACACTCCAATTATGGTAGCACTGTATAAAGCGATTACTGATGTGCCCAGTGAATTTTAGTCCTTAAACTTCAGAAGCCTATAAATACAAAGATTTAGGCGAACCGTTACTCGGCTCTGTAACTACGTGTACTAGGTAGTCTTCTCTGTAAGAGAATTGACACGGTATAACAGTATATAGTCCGTCCTTTACATTCGTATATCCACGTAAGAGGTTGTACGGACAGTCATCGATTTGTTGTAGAAGGGGTTTGCATCCCTTGACTACGTATTCATGGCTCTCGATGTCACGTGTCCTTTCAATTGCAAGTCGCTCTATACAGAGAGAGGGAGGGAGAGAGAGACGAACGCGCGCGTGTTTCGATGTCGGTGTGCGTGCCAGCTGCGGACTGCTGCGATGCGTCAACATAATCTGCAGCCGATACGTCCGAGCTTTTGCTTTCACTAGAGACAACAATTTTTTTTATACAATTCTTGTAGTTTACTGACCAAGAGTTATTTTTAATCGTACTACGAAGTCTTTTCAAGTAGTTGTTAAAAGTGCAGAATGGAAATGGATCGGATATTTTGTTCAGAAAATAGACTAGATACTTAATATTGTTATCGAAAACCGATAACTCAACTGTTCCGTAAAATCAATTTGCTCAAAATCGATTATATCATTTTTTAGGTTCAACTCAGCTCACATCCATCATCCGTCCCACAGAGTGATTCGTCAGCATCATCGATCGTACCTTGATTTCAAATTGCCCTGATGAGACATCTAATATTTGGAATTGCGCTCGCCCTTATCGAGCGCAGGCACACTGGCTCTCATTCATCGGCGTATACTCGTCCTCATCGTCGTCGGCAGCAGCAACGTCCCGATGGGACTCGTTATACTTACTTAACTTGACCGATACGTCTGCTTGAAAAAGTATGATGGATCGAATGAGCCCCCACAGCGCACAAGGACTATGCTGCATGGGTACTCGAGCTTACGATGCGCTCTAAGTCTCTTTTTCTGTCTCCCCTCTTTTAGCCTAGGCACCCCCTGTCTTTGTCGAGATCTTTTTTTCAAGCAGGAACGTACCATTAGATGTACCCCACAATGCCCTATACTCAATCACTCGCTAATTAGGCCTTTTAAGCATTCTATTCAATAAGCGTATTGAATAATTTTTGTGGCTTTGTTAAGCATCAATTTTAAGGCTTACAATTCATCTTTGCATACGAACCTCGCAGACAATTTTGTTTCTGAAGAGATCGATTCAGTATTGATTGATCTCTCCGATAACATTTTCCTATGGCTTGCGTTAACCCTCTCGGATATTTGATTGTCCCTTACCACCCATCAGCAACGCGAATGAAAGTAGTGCATACAACCGAGTAGCATAAGGAGGACTATATCCTTAGGACAAAGCAAAATCTAATGAAAAGTGACCGTCTCTCGTCTCTGCGTACTCTTGGATAGCATCTCGCTCGACTCGTCGCTCTCTTTGAGTCCCGACCCTCCGCCCCGGCGTCCTTTGTCTTCACACATCTGATAATTCGGACATCGTACCCCCGCGAACAAAGCAGCGGGATACGACGCAGAGGAATTAAAAAAAGTACGAGGTGAGAGCGGCGTGCGATCCCGTAATTACCGGCGACACGTTGCTGCGGCGCATCCACTGTCGAGCTGTCGAAGTAAGGCCGCGGAATTTCTCCCTTTATGCGGGACGACCTCGGTAATTAAAGCTTTGACGCATCGGAACTGATCCGCGCACGCGTGCGACTGGACTCAAATCTGGCCCTGATAAAGGACGGGGGCTGTGCTATACACCTAGCTTTTATCTTTTTTTTTTCGCAGCGACGCGTGTGCGAACGGCCAAAGTGCGAGAGCGTATAACGAACTGTTGCAGGTAACGGCGCGCGGCGGGCCTCGGAAAAAAATCATTTCGCGCGCACTTTCCCGCCAGACAGTAAAACTCAATGACGTAGTGCGCGGCTCGGCCGAGTGCGTCCATAAAAAAGTCCTATACAGGCACCCGGCGAGTGAAGTGAACTCTGCCGCCTGCACCCCGTGCCACGCGCGCGCGCGAGCGAATATTCTAGCCGTCCGCGCGTTACGCTGTTTATTCGTCGGTCTCGCCTTTCCAGATAAAAAACGCCGAGTGTACGGGTGAGAGGGGACAAAGAAAATATAACAAGCGAGGAAAAAATCCCGAGCCGAGTCTCTCGCGGCAGTATGCACGCGAGCCTTATAAAAGAGAAATACGAACTTTGCGCACTGACGTCAAGTAATTTACGCGGCACAACGTCGGCTCCGCCGCCGTCGCACAGCACCCGGCTTACACGGCAAAGAAAAAACTATTCAAACTTTATATTAACTTTGAAAAAACGTCACTTTCACCCGCGCTACTGCGTTATTAAATCCGCGCTCCTGCGCAGCTGTGCGTTCGGACACATGTCCGATACATATTCGCTCTCTCGCGCTTGTAATTATTGCCGCGTAGCAGTTGACACACACGTACACATGCACACACACATGTACACCGGATACACAACACGGCGGAAAGAGTGGAGAGGATCGGGCAGCGTTGCTGTACATGCACAAAATTCATCAGGGATTTACCTCTCGGTCGGTGAAAGTTGCATCAATCGTACGGCCATATATCGCATCATCTCCATCTGGCCATAAAATCCGGCGGCGCTCGTTAGCCACGCTTGCGCTCGTTATTACGTTGCCTCCCTCTGTTGCAGATTCACCCGCTCTCGCTCGCTCTATCTCCCTCAGGCTTGCGGTGTAACTGCGCTCGCCGCCCCTAATTATTTCGGGCTGTACTTAATGAGAGAAGCGCGTAGCTACTGTTACCGCGTTCGTGTTACGCAACGGCACCCTTTCGCATAAACGCAGTATCTTATCGCGCGCGCGCGCGCGCGCGCACACACACACAACTCGAGTGCGCAATCAGTCGCGGTAAGTTTGCGCGAACGCTCAACTTTCGCCGACGTAAACGCTGCTGCTGTCTTTATTGTTTTAATCCTTGATTTACACTCCTCGGGTATAACGCTGAATTGCTCCCGCTTTAGTGTCTAGGAACTTGAGGGCGCGTTATTAAGAAATTTAGACACCTGTACTTGGATTTAAAATTCGATTAATTGAATGTCAAGAAACCCTGTTTTAAATTATTAAGTATGAAGCAAAATTGTTTTTGTAGAGTTTGAGTATTACAGCATCTTTGAGCCAAACCGATAAAGTGCACTTGTTTAATATCTAATCGCCTATGCGTGGGCTACACGACAGCGGCGGCTCCGCAACAATGAGCCACAGAGGCACGACAAATCAAGCGCGAGAAACTCATTTGCTTAAAACATTGCTGGCGACTCGTTGTATAGTTTGGGGAGGGCGGCAGCATCGCAGACCACCTGCTACTCCATTATAATAATGATTACATCCCTGTGTAAATTATTGACGCGGACGCAGTTTCCCATTACGCGGGCGCTTCGAAATATCGGTCAAATTATTTCAGGCGGGCGCGCGCGTTCGCTATCAGGGAGAGACCCGAGCAATTTAACTTTACAAATATTACTGGCGCTCCATTCTACTTGGATGTGAAGTGTATTGCTTAGAGCAAGTGGAAAGAACTTTTTGGAAGAAAGCGTGAAAAAAAACGATTTTTAAAGAACGTCACGTAATCTTGTTTGCGAACCTCCAGAAAAATGGCTTTCGAAATACTTGTGTGCTGTTCGCCTTTTCACTTCGACAACGTTGAGCAAACTTTTCAAACTTTATCTCTAAATGTAAAAATGGTTCTCTTTTCGAGCGCAGAGCATCTTTTTCTGTACTTTCAAATAATGGGATGATCATTTATTTAATTTACCATTAGTCCATTAGGATGCAAATGGAGTTTTAATTTTTGAGGTCGAGTATTACATTTGAGTGGTTGTAAAATCGCTAATCGTAATAAAAACGTTTGTGGAAAAGAGATTAAAAAAATTTTAAGTCTTGTGCAAACTTTTTTTTATATTATAATACATATTCTCCTTGAGTTCTCATGTTTAAAATTACATGAATAATCTCAATGATGCAGTAACTAAAAAAGATATTTTAAACCAGATATTCGACAGCACATAAAAAATTAAAATTCCAGAAATGGCTCTCAAGCCTGTAAAAAGCTCTCTCCAAGGGACGAGGGAAATCGATTGCCCACTCCTCTCGAATAAAATTTCAAAATCAAAAGCTCATACGGGCGCTCTACCCAAATCCTCCTCTGCTCTGGCACCGCCGAAAAGAAATGACCGTTTGCCAGCGTCGAAAGCGCTAAACGCTTTTACGGCCGACCATTATCGATAACCAGAGCAGGGCGCGCTTACTCCGACGGGCTCGTTTCCGGCGCTTCGCGCTCAATAGTTCTATTACCATACATTTCGCGGTAAATTTGCGCGTCAACGTGCGCGCGAGGGGAAGAAACCTCGTGGACGACCAGAACCACGTTCGCTTCTCCTCTTTGCGTACTATATGTATGCGCATACGTGCCGCGCATCGATAAAAATATGCGTTGCGAAAGTCGCGAATATAGAACGTCCGCAAATGAACACGTAAGAAACTTACGGCCGGTTGATATCGGTCGATGCGCTGGCCAAGTGCCCGTCGCTTTCGCTTTGTGATGCGCGGTCTTTTCCGCAGCGTCAAATTTCTCGACCTTCACCCACTTCTGGCCCTGAAGCGTGTACCAAAGAAAAAAGACGCGTAAGCTATATTCTCTTGTAAGCCGCAATCGGACTTTGCACCGCGACCGGACAAGAATAAACTCGTCATAGCTGGCGCGTATTCAATGAGGGGAGGCCCGGCTGTCGAAAGAAACTTGCAATTCACTAATCGTGCGCCATATTTCACTCTCACCTTCGTCTCACATACACACGCACACATACACATACACACACACGCGCGCAGGCGCATGCATATACATACAGAATAGCAGTAGGCGAGCGCAGCGGACGAAGATTAGGGAGGAATACTTACGTCCTTGTCTCAGGCCGCGATCTATCGCAGCGCCGGCGCTCTCGCGTCCTTATCGATTTTAGCCGGTATACAAATCCACCTCCAGGTAACATTAGTCACTCGACGCCGCTTCCACCCTGGCACGCGGAACTCGCGCTCGCTCTCCCTCTATAACGGGTCGGAGCCCTAAATAATGTACTCGCGCGCTCACGTGGACTGCTTGCAGTTACAGCGAGACCTAAATATCCTGCTTGCAAACATGAGCCTCTCCTCGCACGACGTTTTATACGTACGTCTGGGAGCAATTTCGCTGCAGCGGGGATATGTGTGTGACATGAGCGAAAATTGAATTTTGCGCGCTCTGGCCTAATGATCTATTTAGCACTCGCGGGACAACCGCAGCCCGTGAGTTGCTGGTGGGGTGGGGGCTTAAGATATATTCATCTGTGTACGCTTCGATCGTTTTCTCTGAACTTAAATACTTACGCGCGTTATCGCTAATAATAGCTGCCTTTATTTTCGTATATTATATACCCAGGATGTGCGCTGCACTCGCGACTCATCCATCACTTCGAAGGACAGGCGGACTCGACGGCGATAATTCAATCCATCAAATTGATATTCAGTCGTGTGTGTGTGTGTGCATCTACGGATTGATTATTTTCAAAAGAGATGCACGGCGAGTGGATTTCCACGACGATCCAGGCCGCAGGAGGGTGTCGCCGGATCTATCTCTCTCCTTGGACCTTTAAGATACAGCAGCACCGGCTTCTTTCTTCTATACCTCTTCCCCGTTTCTCTCTTATTCTCTTGGCTCCCTTTCCATCTTTTGCGAGACCAGTGACAGTTACAAACGACGCGTTATCTGTAAGGATTGTACGCGGCCTCGGTGGCGAGAGGGCGAAAATGGCGAGCACCTGCTCGCCTCTATCCATCTCTAGACAGGCTCTCCCTTCGCGCGAGTGCGCTGAGCACACTTTCTTTTCGCCGCGCTCTCGCATTTGGTATATATGGCTGTGCTGTGTGCCGCGCGTACCCTGTCAATGGAAACGCAATCACTTGCGACGGCTTGTTTTGCGATGGAGGGTTTAAGAAAAATTGGGTTACCCCAAGTCTTTAAGGCGTCTTTATATTTCTTTGCAACTTTTTATGATTTCACAACTGTTATGGAATGACATCTAATGCTCTCATTCATTTCAGATCGGGCATCTTTGTGAAGAAAACGAGAAGTAAGAGGAAATCAGAAGTTATACCAGAGGAACAAGCTCCACAAAGTTAGCGAAAATTCATTCTTATATATAATCTCAACGTTGTCACCGGCCGCCAGTAGAATCTTGGCAGTGATACTGCGGTTTACTGTCGAATCGGCTTCACCCACACTCCATCTATTATACCGGCCAAACAGGTGTGCACTCAGTAATTCGCAAATCTACAAGAAACCAGCGTCTCATCGCCGTAAAATTGTCAGTCGCTTGCAGAGCTCTTCGCTCACGCGAGTGCACCGTGGCCGAGGCATAAATATATTATAGGCCTCTTGCGTAACCAGAGCGTGCGAGCACGTTTCGCAATATCGAGTCGCGGCCTACCTACCGCGGCTGACAACTCAATTTATGGCGGCGTCAGCCGTCAAATTTCATTCTTCCAATTACACGTGCGTGTATCTTTTGGCTGTGATACCGCGAGCAGCGAGCTTCCCCTTCCTCAAGCGACAGAGTTGACTTCGCGGTTGTGGCTTCTCTCTTTGGTCGTACTCTCGCTATTTCCGTGCTTAAAGGCGAGAGTCGCCTCGGCAGGTGAATACACGCAGATGGAGAAGAGAGCGGAAAAGTCTCTCGCGCGGCATATATATATTCGGAACTGAGAGAATACGGATCGCGCGGCGGAATGCGCATATAGTCGCGTCGCCGTGTCGAGGGATCGATGGCTCTCCGGGGAAATTTGGAGGCGGCTGCCGCCGCGACATAGCCTGCTTTTTCTAGATAATGAATAATCGTACTTTTCAAAGGCCCTTATACAGTAGTCGTCCTCGTCGCTCGTGCGCTTCTTTCGCGAGCAGCAGCACCAGCAGCAGTAGTAGCATCCTTATTGCCTTGTCGTCGTCGTAGCGCAACCCCGGAATTGCCAAGCGCACACCCGGCCTTTTTCTCGTCTTGCTCCCTATCTCGCTGTCTCATGGTTACCTCGATGCTCCGGGATAAAGAGCATCTGGATTTTCCTCCTTGCCTCTCTTGGCATTCGGAGCCGCTTAGTAGTGGTTTTCTATGCGCTTTTTTGCCCTCTCTGAAGTCCAATCAGTGTCACCCGCGTTGCCGCTGCTGTTGTTTATGCGCCAAGAGAGTTTCTCAATGACGAGCTTTTGAAGCCTCTTTTGCGCTTCTCGTCTCGTTCTCTTAATTTTTGTTTTCCATTATCCGCTGGCGGAGCGTCTCCGTCATTCTTGGCCAAGTGATTTTCATGCAACTTTCGAGGGGCCGTGAGTTATGTAGAGGCTTCTTCAGCAGCGAGAGTCGCTTGATTGAAAAGCCTAGTGCAGGTCTTGATTTTAATAGGAGCGCAAATGATTTAGCGGTATCGATAACTTTCTTGCGATGACATTTTCAATTTCCGGTATACCAGTATTTTTTCCCACAGATTTGGTACAACAACAAAACAGTACACACTTGTCAATTGTAAAACTGCTGATAGGCGTAATTGAAAAACAATTTTTATCAAATGTGGATCACGTTCCAAATATAATACCGCGTTATAAGAAATTCCACAATATCAATTCGATCAGAAAGTAGAATTGACTTTGGAACCGTACATTTTAATGTTCATCAAGTTGAAGAAGTTCAAAAAAGCTATCGCATTATTTACTCGCGAAGCCTAATAACGTCTCTCAAGAGCAGATATAAATACAATTGAAATCTTCATTACTCGATTCTTCCGCCCTCTAAAACTGTTCGTTCGCCTTGCCCCCTCCTTCCACCCACGTTCTGGGCTACTTTCGTCTTCCGCCCACGCAATACACGACCCCCTACATTGTTGACCTCGCGTGCTGCGCTCGCGTCCTCCAGGTTCTAATCTCACCTCCTCCCGCTGCAAGACAACGATCTGCTCTGACGCGCGCGTCCGATGTGAGGATCGTGGTTTTTCTTTCCACGCAGGCAGCCTAAACTTTCGCTATTAAATACTAATTTCGCCGAGGGACTTGCGGAATCCAAGGCGCTTGGCTCGCATCTGTTCTTGTAAAGGTGACGTTAAAGAGGCTGCGGGTAGGTACTTCTGGGACCATCAGGTAATTACCTGTGCATTGTTGCCGCTCCAGATCGATCAGGAGTTCTGTATGTACTCGCTCGTTTCGCTGATGACCGAGCTTCATTCGATTACCGCGGACTTCTTTTATACACTCTCTCCGCCGGTGCAGAGTAACTTTCTGATTGCTCGGCCGCTGTTCAACGTAACTTTGCGCGTAATTGTATATCGAGGACGACGGCGTCGGCCACAGCAGATTCCTGCGAGAGTCCGTCAGGCCAAGCTGACTTATTAATTTTTCGAACAATGCGTTAGGTGCGCAGAATTAGTTAGGATAATAAGCACTGTATGTCTCGTTCGTTCGCGCGTACAATGAAGTATCGGAAAAGCCATAACGACGCTCATGGTCGTAAATTGAAAAGCAGCGTCACATCGTTATTCGTCGTCGCGGGCGAACTTTGTTTTATAGCTCAGTGTGTTCTAGCGGGATCTAATTACGTTCCACTGGTCGCTGCCGCTGCCCCGGCCGCACGATATGTATACATACAAGTCGAATGACATTACCGAGTTGGCGGTGCGGGGGAAAAAAAGTTACCGGTAACGACGTCGAGTTTTTAAGCATTAACGCCTTAAACTGACCTGTTTCCGACTAGCTAATAAAAGTGCGCGTGTTTATACGTCGAGCAGCGTAAAGTGTGTAACGAGTGCTCTCGCCCATTGTAACGAGTCCACTTTTAGCAAGTCGGCTCGATAAGCTGAATAATTTAGAGCGAAGAAAACGCGATAGCGCCGTTAGCTATTGATTACCCTAAGCTCTTTAAATTCACCTAACCGAATGTCACGGCGTCTCGTTTCAACTTATCTCCGAATCGATCATAAATCTTCAGATAAAAATCTTGCTACTCGTCATACAGGCTTCTCGAGACCTGATAAAAAGTGTATCTCGCCTATACCTTTGACATTGAAGCCGACGGCCTGAAAAAGGCAGCGCACTATTAGCGTGTAGGGTGTTGGTGCGACGGTACAGTGTGAAAAGCGAGCGTAACTTATCGAGTTGAGCGAGCTCTCCTCCCCTTTGAACTCTCGAGATTCCCGTTGGCGCACAAGCGACAGCGGGCGCACTTTTACTTCAAGATACTTGCCGCCGTCGACTATTAGGGTCAACTGCTGCTGCTGTTGCTGCTGCTCGTCACGCGTTCCCGAGATTCGACCGTCTCTCGTGGAGAAAAAAAAACAATCTGCAGGACCCCCTCCCTAATCTGGCCTAATTGAGTAGCGCGAGTCCGCTTGATTTATAGATCACGGGTGGCGTCAATTAATCTCGCGCGAGCTGCTCGACGCAGTTTGCAATTTTCGTAATTTAGCGCCGGGCCTCGGGATCGATCGGTCAAAGTGAAATGCAAAACATTTTTATGGTCAAGAGTCGAGAGCAGGAGAAAGGAGGCATTCTCTCTTATTGAATTCTTCCCCGACTGGATTGCGAGCGCGCGCGCGAAACCCTTTTGCTTTCGTATTCTGGGCTCTGCCCCTTCGCGCTATAGAATTCTACAAATGAGCCTGTATACACACGAGCAAGCGCACGGGGACGCCTAGATACGATTTATATTGTTCAACCCTTCCGCTATCGGCACTGGAGCTCCTCGAGCCCGAGCACCGGCC
>UCQR01005662.1:0-11473 GCA_900474235.1 Cecidostiba semifascia
TGTGTGTGTGTGTGTGTGTGTGTGTGTTAATACACTCGATGCTGGTTATAATAAAGTTGCGGTGGAAAGGTAATTCTTTCGGCGGTTGACTGAAAATTATTTTCTAATAATTCGGTGGAGACGATAAATTTTAACCTGTCTTTGGAATTGCACGCCTCGGGCGTTATGAGAAACTGATTGGAAACTGTGCTGCCGAAGTGCATACTTTGAAATGCTATAAAGAAGAGAGGAATAACGTCTTCAAGATGCTTTTCTACGCGTGTTTCGCTGTGAATTCTTTTCTCATTGCTGTTTAATAACGCTGAATATGCTGTTAAATTTGATGTGCTTCCAAGATTTGCAAGTTCGTCAAACTCGTTGAAATGCGCGCTCCTTGACGCAACTTTTTACGCATAAGTATTTTTTGTATAGTTAAAAAAAATATCGCCGCATGTTTGTGTGTGTGTGTGTGTCGCTAAAAGGACACGTCCTGTTTTCTTTTGCAATTGAAATGAGACGCCTTTTCAGAAAAGGTAAAAGTCATTGAATCGGCTTTGTGCAAAAAAAAAACGAAACCTGAAATTAATTTCGAAAAAAAAAAAATGAATCCCATTACAGTAAAAAAAAAACATCATCAGCGATGACGAAAAATTTCCATTTTTACAGACAGTCCATTATATAAATCCCTCGCGCGCGCGAGAGTAACGATCGAATCATCAAAATATCTTCTGCAACTCTCCCACCACATCTGCAAAGAAGAGGTTTTACTCTCGCACACACGATCGCGCAATCGACCTTCGATCGATCTCTTCCCTAACAGAACAGAGTCAGCACAGTATTGAAATCGCTCGAAAATCACTTTGCATGCTCTCCGCTCGCGCCGCTCATTAATTACGCGCTATAACACACGCTGCTTTTAGAAATCACGCCGGAAAATATCAGGCAATCGAGAATCATTTGCACTTGCCTAATAAGCACTTGCTTATCGCTACGCATACTTTCCCCGCGGAAGTGGAGATTTCGCCCGCGAGTTTCGGTGCAATTTTGGATTATTATACGCGTTATAGGGTCGAGCATATACATTATTATATTTACCTATACATGTGTACGTATACACGTATATACACACGGAAGAGAGTGCGTTGTATTCGTGAGTGGGTTAATCGAACGGCGCGGGCTGGAATTCGAGTGTTTGCTCTCCTATTGACACACTTTCGAGACGCGACCGACCGGCTTCTCAACTCTATACGTGTGAACGAGTCGTGCATGTGTGCGCTTGGCTATGGGTTACACGACTAGACTGGTCGAGGATAGCAATGTGCTGCTGCTGACTACTACTAGACTTACTGCACTATACTGCTGTGTTATGTGCGTTCGTTGACTTTTTTTTTTCAATTTTCTCGCGCGTAGGTGTTCAGTCGATGACAGCGTGTCGCAGAGAGTACGTGTTTGTCTTACGCAGACACTGTCGTCTGGAGAAATTTGGTAAATATTTAATTAAAATGTTTAGCGTTTCTATGTAAGCGACTGGTAGGAATCTCTCGTCGTAACTCGCACTTATAAACCAGCGTAATGGACAAATTGAATTACCAGGTATCTACCTACACTGGCGGAATGAAAACTGTCGTTCTAAAAATTTCAATGACCGTCTCCGTGGCGGTAATCAGGACCGTAAAATCGATGTGCGCGCGCGCGCGGCATTGAAACTTGTATCGGCCGGCGTTGTAAGTGGTCAATTACAGAAAAGTACCGCTTGCGTGACACTTGGAACAATCCTCCTTCCCCGTCGCGCATATATAAGTATACTGCACGGGATGACGCGCACGACTAGGTTTCCGATCTTTATACGTATTATAGAAACACCGGACACCTCGGTGGTAATATACATATCGATATCGAATACGTCCACCGCACGTCAATGTTGTGAAAGAGACATCATATTCGTCGACGGGTATCAAAATAAATAAGCCGCGAGAGAATAGAAGAAATAATGAAGATGAGTGTAGTATGGGAGGAAAGCCGATCATCGTTCCATTTCTACCTATACAACTTGGTCGTCGCACCGTTAACCGATCGCAACCGCGCGGCTATGTACCTGTTGCAGTGTATAGTATATAGTGTCGGATTCGAGACTGTAATACTAATGCCGTCGTCGTCGCGCTGCGGTCGAAAATCGAGGCGAGGCCGACCTTTACGAGCTTATGTGTGTGCGTGTGTATACTTTCAAATCTCGGCTTTTTGTACTTTTTTGACGACCGGTGGCATTGGAGAAGCGAGTTATATCAAGGGTGATTCTCTGACTTTCTCTGATTCTATTGTGCTGATAAGGCTAGTTTTTGAAAGTATATAATGTATACTAAACATTATGTAGTTTCGCTCGACTGGAAAATGATACAAGTTCTAATTGACAATTTTCTGTTAGAGATATATACGACGTACGAGAGAGAGAGAGAGAGAAAGCATGGATTTCGATATAATGAACAATTCAAGCTTGAAATCCGACATTATTATGTTATAAAAGATAAACATAATCTCACAGACTATATACACGCTTGCTGTACACAAGCGTCTTGTAATCTTTTCTAGCACATGCACAGATACGAGGTTTCGTATATGAATAGGCGATAAATCTCCATTTACAACACACTTTTCTATAACTCGATAATTTTATCCGACGTATTGGCCGATAATGCGCTCATTTAACGCGCGGCTCGAGCAAACGAAGCAAGTAGCACACACATACACACACACACACACATGCGGACTAATGACCGTCCAATTTCCTGCACACCAGCTAATTTCCTATGTATGGCTTTTCAAAATTCGCGCGCGACTTTCCACTCATCTGTATACTAATGCGAATTCGCGAAATAACAGTCGACTATACTTCTCAAAACTTGCTTTCACAGCCCCGCTGACCTATAGCCCACAAATATGATCATCAGGTCCCCGAGGACACAGCCGCCATGTCTATATAAATTTTTTGGCTGTCAATCGCGTACAAAATATCATCGCTTGGTCTAGAAAGAGAATTCCAGCGAGAGAGCTAGCGCGCAAGTTCAATGACGCGCGGCCAACTGTGTGACGCGATGCAGGTGTCGTGTGCAAAAGGAGAAGAGACCACGACACAACAGATGGGCAGGATAGCCGTTTCTGCTGCTCTCTTGGAAAAACGGTTTTATGGTTCCGACTATGGGAGGATGCAGCTTAGAGCATACTACTGGCAGTTTTTTTTTTTTTGCTGGATTTCGACGAATAGCTGTGTCCCGATGAGTCGAGACGTGGAATCAAGGTCTGAAGGTTGTCAGTAGGAATATGTTTACTTTTGATATTTATAGAGAGAAATTTTTCGTTCCAAGTAATAAATTGATTATCTTTTTATAAATATAGACTCTAGTAGATCAGTTGTATAAAGGAAATAACGAGCTATACACCTGACAATGAAATTGTATTATAGTTTATCAACTCAATATAAAGCTATACCATTCCAAACCTCGCTATACATTTCCCCGCGAGAGAAATTATCCTAGATCAGAGCTGTACCGCGCATATGCAAATACGGTGAGATATATAATGAAGTAGCGAAAATGATAAAAGCGTTAATCGCTCGCGGACCTCTTCATTCGCTTCAGTCTAATATAATATCCTCCGCTTGATTACGACTTTGAGAAGATGCCGAGCAAAAAGCTTTCCTCTCTCTCATCTGGTGTCTCATGAGCTACACCGCTACCGGTCTGACCTGGAAAAAGGAGACTCTCTGCAGCATCAGATGAGCAACGGCCACGACTCTTTTCCAAACGAGAAAAGTAATCGTGTATATAATACCAGCGCGGCTTCTTTTCTCATCATTCTCGTCGCACAGAGAGCTAAACGTAGTCGGTCTATGGTCATGAGCCATATGCGGGTTCTTTTTTTTTTCAGCTGCATAACTGTTACGGGTATATATACATATAATGAGGAATGCGGTATTCGTAATAGTTTTCGCGATAAGTGTGATTAAAAATGTACTTATTTCGCGGAGCAGCAGCGGATGAGTTACATTTTTACGCCGCCGTGTGCGTATAATATAATGAGGTAAGCTTCCGGTTGGGATCTTCTATAAGGGTCAGGATATACCTTCGGTGTACTTGTACACATCAGCCATAAAAAAAAACTGGTTTAATTGTTTCGCGCGCGTTAAATACAAATTATTTATGTAATAAGCGAGTCGATAATTGGTTTCATAAAAGTTTTATAATTGGGCTTGCGCAATTAAACGCGTCGGGAGAGTAATATGTTTTAACCGAGTTACGCCTTTATTTTCAGCCACCAGTTATATGTAAAAACTAGTTTATCTCCTGAGAAATTATAACGAGTTTTCAAGACATTTGCAATTTTCGCCTGTCTAAATCCTCTTCCCCCCCGGACAAATAACGTTTTTACATAATCTCCCTTCGCGTGAAAATCCCATCACACGTATCCTGCGCGAGGCGAAGAAAAAAATGCAAATCGAGAAAGCCGCGGCTATATAAATATATACCCTTTGCACAAGTCCAGTATAGAGCCGTACATACGAGTATAGTCGATCCACACACCATATACTCGCTTACCGAATCCTCGGAGTGCACATCCGGTTACGAAAATCAGTTTGAATGAGGCTTTCGAAATCAGGCGCGATAGTCGGACGGACATCACATCGCAAAGATCCTGCGAACAATCGGGCCGCGATAACCTCGATCTGCCCGCCTTTTCCTCTATACTCCGGCGATGCCAGGAAGTCTCGGGTTTCGGCTGGAGTGTTTTTTGCGCCGTGTATAAATATACTCGCGCCGGGAGTAGATATCCTCTACGGACTTTTTCGCAGCTCCTTTATTTTTACGGCGTGTATTGCGGCCCCGCGCTTCCGAGAAGATTGACCACGGCTAATTCGATTTCGCTGTGAAATTTTCAATTCTCTGTCTCTCTTGGGTATATTATAGGTATCGGTTTTTGTGTCGAGATCACACAACGAAAAATGTGCAAACGCCGGAGTTTTTTCTTTCTTCTTCAACGCAATAAACAGGCTCGTGAGAGTTGGACGTAAAAAAATCTGAAAAGTGTAATGCTATGTATCGAGCAGTCGATCGCGCGAAAAGCGTAGATGAGTATCGAGAGTTTGAAAGTATTAATTGAAAATATCTTGCGCGCGAGCAGCAGGTGAAAGGCTGGTTATATATACCGCGGGAGATGTAAAGTCATGATGTTTACTGTAAAATTCAACGAGAATCCACAAATAATTTGCATTTCAATTTCTTTCCCACATCTTTTTTCTCGATCTCGCGCACTACTCTCTCTCTCTCTCTCTCTCTCTCTAGTAGCTGGAAAAATTGTCATCCGTGCGCGCGAACCAATAACTCAAGCTAATCCTCATCGACGTATCAACTTCCACGACACGGCCATTTGAATAATCCTGCAATACACACAGAGTATGTGCGTATATATATACTTTTATGTTAATGAAATGTCGCAAGGCTCGCTGCAGGAGAGAGAGAGAGAGAGAGACGCTAGCGAAATTTCCCTCTGCAGCAGCTCCGAATGCACGCGCGCGAAAACCTTCGCCTCTCTTTTGCCACACTCATAAATCATCCCCGTAGTGTATACGTATATGCGCGCGCGCATGCGCTCATTAACTTTTACCGAGCGCGGAAACGATCGCCTCCGCGCGAGCGGCCGGTCGTAGGCGTACCTCTCTGTGTGTATGTGTGTATATAATATACCGTATGCTCTATTCCGGTTTATCTGTCGCCGACTCGCACTGCGGACTCGATTTATTTTATGCGGGGTTATTGGTATATTGTGCTAGTTCGAAAATATGGCAGTCGGTATACGTAAAGTAGAAAATTTTTTTAATCGTTTAATTCATTTGAATAATATATATAAGAAATATATTATTATAGTATCCTATATACTCTCCTTCTGATGAACTCGGCAAAACTATTTCCTGAGAGCAAAAATGTGTGTGTATATATAGCGCGCCGGTGGCAATCCCGACAATCGTTCTGCAAGCATCAGAAGAAAATGGTCCCTCGCGGCATAGATTGGGACCCTCTCGTTATAGTCGTCCGCTGCAAATCTAAGACCGCAGTAGTGTATATATAGTCCCCTGCGTCGTTGTCGCGCGGGGAATAAGGGGGCCACGACTATACGCGGAGCCGCCTACAATGTAGGTAAACGGCTTTCCTTGCTTCATGAAAGTGGCCTCTCTCGCGCTACGGGGCCGTAAATTACGCTCGCTCGCGCGCAAATAAACATCCTTATATTCTTCTCTGATCGCGGATTTCGCGATCGGATTCGATTTCGCGGTCGCGAGATTTGTAAACAGTTTATTAAATGAATTATCGGTTATGGAGCCTATATAGTCGATTCAAACTGTTTATCCGTTGCATTACAGCCGCGGACGGAGATCAGAGAGAGCTCAAGCTTTTCATTACACGTAGAACCGTGAAATCACACGGCCGTCAATATACGTGATTGACCTGTTACCTCATTGATTATTTCCATTATTAAAATCGGCGCTTGTTGCATCAGGGTGTCTCTCATTAGGCGCGATCGGCCATGTAATTATTGATAACCCAGCTGTATTACTGTGTGCCACACAATTACCAATGCAAACAGGATTATACAAGGCGGCCGTGTGAAAGCTATAATTGTTAATTTCGTTCTCAATTCATCCATAGTGTGCACTCAGTGTATAATATTTATAGTATCGGAGAATATGTACGCGTGTGGAATATTTTCAAGCGAATGATAAACCCGAGCGCCAGTGATCTAATACAGTTGATGTATATATAGGTATATATGTATGCAGCAGTAGGAGCGGGTGAGCTCACTCTCGATTGAAACCGATTGCATTGAAACATCGACCGCGAGAGGCAGTTCAGCTCGAGAGACGACGGTGAAAGGAGACGATTTCCATCTTTCGGCGTGTAGGAGATTGCAGGAGCTGAATCGAGAGTCGCTCTGCAGTGACTCGTGTATGTGTGTCCTTTTTGCGAGCAGCTGCAAGCTTCTCTTGTATACGTTTATTCTGCTCCTTTTCGAAATTACTCACACGAGCATGTTTATGGATCCAAGAAGATTCGTGTACATGCGATTTTTAACTTTCGTTTGGATCTGTTTAAATATAGAATGCCTTAATTCGTGAAATTTGAATTTAATTGCTACTAGCTATTACTCCTTATATATAGCTTAGCCGGCGGGAGTAATATGCCTTGACAATCGTGGAAATTCTTGCGATCATTTTGAATGGAAATTCGCAGCTGTGGCATACCTCACCATTTATACCGTCGAACGAATATTAACTATGCTTGTAGAGTTTTCTGCTACAGGAGTCGTTTATTTTTGCTTACGCGTTTAAACGCAATAAGCATCAGACAGCTCAGCATTTTGAATATTATTATTTTAACGAGAAAATAATAATAGTACTTTGTCCGTGAATTACTCAGTGTTAATTGAAACAATGCGTCGTTATTTATTACACAAACGCTTTTTCCTCTAGCCATTATATCCGGCTTTGAAATTGGCTACTTTATCAACACGTGCGAAAACTGCTTGAAAAAAAATCGTCGTGAATAATAATTACTTATAGTTCAATTCTTAGCCTATCGAAGTCACAAAACAAACTCGATCAGCAGCACGCACGACAGAATACCCGAAGAATGTTATATTTATGCAACAATCTCTCATCGTGTCCGCGATAATTCGCAGTGGAATTGACATCTAGTTTTAGCGTGCTGCACTACTGCGGCTGTTGGTAAATGGTCACTGGACTCGTGGAATGAAGCCGATCTTGCATTAGATACTCGTGTGGCGCGGGCGAGAGTATGTATACACCTGCTTCTCTACAGTATACACACACACACATAACCGAACCCGATCCTTCAGCACACAGTCAGTTTGAAAAGCAGTCCTCTCATAGCCGGCGACTCGATGATTGACAAATCGACAAGATCATACCGAGATACGATATACATTTCTTTTTCTTTTTTTCTTCCTTTGCATCCCCTCTATAGCTGCTCCCGCGAAATACGATAGTTATATATAGCGTTAATCTGGAAAGCGCACTTGATTTGTACTCAATGCAGTCCAGCTGCTGCTGCTGCGTTATTATTGCGAAAGGCTGTAAATACAGTAAGTAGGCGGTAATTAAAAATCGAGCAGCTCTCGCGACTTTTCCCACAGCCGGTGATGCTAAAAATCTATATAGTATAGTAGTGTATACAGAACGAAGGAGTTTCACCGATACGCATCTGTAGCTACTGCTCCAACTCATCGCTCCGACAATCTTAATTATGGCGCCGCGTGTTGTAAAAATGATCCCCATCTGATTAAACGCGCTCTCCTCGTCGTCGGCGATAATAAAACTCGCTTTGGACAGAGAGAGAGAGAGAGAGAGAGAGAGATAGAACAAAAAGTCAGCAATCAGTGGCTGCACAATAATAAAAATATTTTCCAAACCGCGCGGCGGCCGTAAAATCGAATTTCCCCGCTCGTTTTCCCTCTATATAGCTGCGAGCGTTTAGCGCTCGAGACTTTTTGCGCCCGGAATATAATTTTCACCGCAGCTGCTACCGGTGAAAAAAAGCTCCGCCTCGAGTTATATATACATGCACACGTGTATATACGTATACACACACACACACACACACACACACATATACGCACGAAAGTGATCGGCTTGGAAAGGCTGCTGCTACGGAGAGTAGAGACTGTTATACAGCGGCGACGACGGCGACTGCAAGTGGGTCACGCAATCGAGAAACCCGGCTCGAGTCTTCCTTTTCGCACGGCGATCACCCGCGCACACGCTGCACTGCTGCTGCTGCTGCCCTTCCCTTCTCTTTTACGTGCTATATATATATATATATATATACTTCTTAACCTTTTAAACGGCCGAGAGTCGGAGTTACGGTAATGGCGCGCGTGCGCGGCGGCGGTTTTATATACCTGTGCTGATGCAGCGACGTGGCTCTGCTGCTGCATGTATATTTTAATAATTCGCTTTTTCCTCGAAGCTGCTCCAGGACACGTTAACGATTTTAGTTTGCTATACGCGATGAGTAATTTTACTTGCTGCGCTGCGGCGCGTCGATCTAATTCCAAGAGACATGATGCACGAGGATATTATAATCGCGATAAATTTTAAACGCACTATATACTGTAATCCTGGAGTTGCTTTCTTAATACACACACACACACACACATTTTCAACGCGCTGCTATAAATAGCTGCGCACGGTATAACTATACACTTTTATCTCTGAAGAGAGAGAGAGAGAGAGAGGGAGGGAGAAAAAAGAAATATATCAAACTATAGAGTATAGAAACGGCTGCTTACATAACGCCGAGAGCAAAGCCGCGCGGACTTTTACGCGCGCGGGCGGAGGGGTATTTATTAGTTCGTAAATTAGAAACTGATGTTGGCCGAGAGAAAATCAAAGATAGTACATTACACACTCTTTTTTTTTTCTTTCAACATTATGATAGCTCTGCGGTCGGTATATACAAAAGCAGCGTAAAAAAAAAGAGCTTAGCTCGTTAGTGCTGTATACGTGCAATTTTGAAAAGTCGTCCGCGGTTTACACACACACACACACATATGTGTATAAAAGTATGTCTATAGGTTACGAACCCAATGAATATTGATGCGCGCGAGCGAGGACTTCCTGAATATCAAAAACCCGTTGCCGGCTCGCCTTAATTCGCATGTCCGTTTTGTTGTGTTTTTTTTTCTCGCGGTGAAAATCGCGCTCGCAAGATCGGCTTTCAACAACGCGTCTTTTTTATACCCTCGATATTGCCGCAATATATAGAGCGATATGTGTGTGTATAAAATGAAAGGAAAACGCTGGTGTGTTATATACACATCGAGAGGCTCTAATAAAAGCTTTACTTTCTCCGAAGACAGCCGTGTCACAAAGGCCGAGATATAATCCTTGATGAACGTATATACGCTCGCTTTTCTTTGTCGTCCCCCGCGTACACATGTGTTGTATATATTAATACACACACACACGACACTAAGTCGGATTCCGGTGTTGAAGGACGCGGAGAGACCCTTCACCGATTCGATCATCGCCTCCTTTTTTTCATTCTCGTGTCGCCTACTTCGAGAGGCGCGGCGATCGACGTCACACCAGTATACGCCTTTCTCCTAATTTTTCGGCTCTCTCGGATCGAGCGCGCCGGACTAATTCGTGACCCATTTTTTTGCGCGCTCGCGCTTTCGATTCTCCTTTATAGCTGCATTATCATTCTTATTGATAGGTTCGGCCTTTTTTTCTCTCTCTCTCTCTTTCTTTGTTTTCACTGAAGCCGTCGGTCTGCGTGTTTTTATTCGCGGCTCTCGAAAGTATTTTGAAGAACCGCGCGTCAGAGGAGCTTTCTGATATACCATCGTGATGCGAAACTGATGATGGGGGGGTCGTAAACCTCGTTTACGAACAAACCCGCAGCTTATCGGTGTGTATAACGCGGTGCAGTGTATGTCTGACCATAGCCGAACCTGTTTCCACTGGCTATTTAGTATTCGGAGTCATTACACGCGTGTGTTCTTCGTGCAGCGGCTCTTAAAATCGAGTTATCGACGCTCGATTCTTTCGGATTATGATAATAAGCCATCAGTGCAGTGTCTCAAAAAAAAACTCACATTACAAACCGACCTTGCTCTTGATTATATTTCCCTTATTGCATTACAATCGTCGCTTTTCAACACACGTATATATAGACAAGAATATATAATCGTATCGAAACACGCGTTGGAGAAAAATCTCCAACGCCCAGACTGTATAGATACAGATACAATAGTCGAGAGATCGAGTATATACGATACGATCCCAATCCCCCGCGCGCGTGTTTCACCTCGCGTTTCACGGCCCACCGGTCGACGATATATATCTTCGATTATATACGTATATCACTGCTCACACGATCCAGGAAGCAGAGAGCTGACGAAAAATCCCGAACTGCTGCAAGGGCGGGGCTATATATGTATACACATGCAGTGATGCAGAGAGTCGTTTCTCCTCAATTTAAACAGTCGCGCGCGCAGAGAGCGCAGATAATCTTGCGCATATTGTGAGCTGAGATTGACGGCCGATACGGAATATCGTGCGTTCCGTTCCAATAAACGGCGCCCCGCGATATGGATGATCGCTGCAGCAGCTCGCAGCACGAATCGAATCACGGCCCAGTTCACATAGAGAGAGAATTTTATCACCATTTTTAGCCGGTAGCTCTCGTATACACTGCTCATTTTTTTTCGCGCGCGAGAGAGGCTGCGCGGTAGAAAGCCGCCGGACGGCTTTATATCGACTGATTATTATAGTGCTTTTATTGCCCGACGGAGTTAGTTTGCGTTTCTCTGATTGCAAGCGAGAGAGACTCGCGCAAGTGTATTTAGTGCGGCCCGTTTCCGAGGAGGAACACGCGCTGTATACGGCCTTATGGAAATGCGGTGTGTGTGTGTGTGTATATAG
>UCQR01005664.1:0-13456 GCA_900474235.1 Cecidostiba semifascia
GGAAAGAGCAAACAGTTTTGGTATACTTGTACCACAAATATACAAAGAGAGATATATGTCGGTATATTCATTCCACACTTTACAACAAGAGGATATAGGCAACACTCGAATCAAGTGAAATTTCACAAGATTCTTCAAACGTGACGCGGGACGATTACAGTACGCTTCTTCTCGTATGGTGGGCGTGAAAAACAACAAATTACAAGTATATAGCGAGCTCTTGCGAGGCAAAAAATGTCATTGTACAGCACGCAATAAAAACATAGACTCTGCTGCCTCGCCTCGAGTGTAAATTAAATACTTTATACCGCAGAGTGGATACGTTTCGACAATAAAGCGTACATGTAGCGACTGTTACACTGAAAGCTTTACGAGCCATGACAAGCATTTTTCTTAACACCTGTCATCTCGCGCACCAAGTCGTATAACAGTTATGAGTGTCCACGCGGGCGAGCTCCTCGAAAATAAAAAAGGAGAAGAGAGAGAACGAGCAGAAGAAAACAATATTGCGACGCGCACACGTATCAAACTTTTTGCGCAAGCAGCATCTTTCGAATGAATCTTCCTGTGTCGTGTGGTAAGAGGAAAAAAAATTGGGAGGAGTGCGGCGGAGAGAGAACGTAATAGCGATATGAGTGATCGATTCGGGCCTCGCCCACGCCCGGTTAATTATATACGCGACGAAAAAAAAATTGACATTGATATACTCATCACGATTTATTCGGTTACGCATAATTATATTGCAATCGTGATTTTCGATATTGGACCGAGATGAGAACGTGGGAAGCTGCGATCGTATTTTGATTTTGTAACTTGTCATTGAATACTATTTTTTTCATTTATATAATTATTAAGGCACACATATTAGTTGCACAATGTAATCGAGCACAAGCTGTTAATTTTTCCACCTTGTCGTGTCTTCCGGCAAAATCATTTATACCTCGACCTACACACAAAACATCCTCTTAGCACGATAGCCCAACAATTACATAATTCTTATACGGCCGGGATTCAGCGAGCCAATTGTCCTCCTCCCTCTCGTTATCAACGATGCTGATCAAGCGAGAGACACACACACAAACCGGCTCCGAATAAAACAGTGAGAAAGCGTATACAGCGCGCAATTTCATCGGAATGTACATGTACACTCACATGCGCACAGAGCTGGCGCGCGTGGGCCCTTTTAAAAGGCGAATCGCGAGACGGCCGGTCCAAAGACGACGACGAAGACGGAGGAAATAAAAAAGGCAAGCGAGTCGCGCGCCGCTATGCGCTGCAGTCGGTTTCTCTCTCGGATAATGACCGGATAGCGGCGACGATCGGTCCGCGAGATGCGACTTTATATATGCTAATTCCTCCTCCTCTTTCTCGAATTTTTTCATTCGATTTTTTACTCCTTAATACTCCGGCTATATATATACACACACACACACACACACACACACACACAAGTGATGCGAGAGCGCATTGTCCGCGCGCGCTAATGCGCCGCCCGGTAATTATCTTAATGCGCGCGCGCGCGCGGACTTTTTAAGAAAGGGCGACGGAATTGAAAAGTTAATTGAAAAGGCTAGATACGCGCGAGGGCCGTCATTACCGGGGGATGTGTGTAATTATTACGATGCGAGCTGCGCATGTATGTGGCTGCGAGTATTCATGTATACGTATGTACATGATGATGTATATAATGTGCGCTGTAGAACTCTTCGATCGACGCGGATTCGTTTGTTCGTTTATTGACGAGCGCGCAGATATGCGTGATGCAGCCGCTCGACGGTATGTATATACATACATATACTGATGCGGATATTTGCAGGAGCGTTTTTGTTTGATCGTTTTGCTGATGTGTGCGCCGTGCGAGGGGCGGCGGCGGCGATTTATATTTGCCTTCGTTTGACGCGCACTCTCTGGCTTTCAATTGCCGTTTCATTCGATTAGTTAATTGCGCGTATATTGATAGATCGTTTTGTTTATCGATGCGGCCAAATGCGTGGGCGTTATCATTTTTATATATACACGCACGAGCGGTGGCTCTGCATTGGGTAAATAATACCGATGAAAATTGCTTTTCTGAATGATCTGCATTCGAAAGTGTTTTTTCGTTAAACGTTTACATTCGAAACGCATACATATGTTTCTAACAAAATTATATAACACAATACATCCTGTGTGTAATCATCGCTTAATCGAAAAGGTGAGAAAAAAAAAACAATCATCTAACAACGTCACAACTCACCCAATGACCTACGGCGATGCATCGCCGCTCGAGAGGAGTAAAAAAATCGGGGTTGCGCGGTGGATGGATATAATATACATGCGCGAGAGCGCCTCCTCGGCGGCGCTGTGCTGCAGCACGACATTAGCAGAAGCGAGAGAAACGCAATTACGCTCACCCTCGCGCTCTCCGCAGATTTATGCGAAACGATAACCGGCGCTTATTCAGAGCGAGCCGCCAGCTGGGAAGATGTATATTTTTAGTGTATACTTGAGAGGAGGAAGAAAAAAAAAAGAGGAGCAACGGATATAGGTCTCGATGCCAAAAAGGAAGGCTCGGTGGATCCCGTATATATTTATTAAGTACGTGATGGTACAAATTCTATTTATTAAGCCTGAGATGCGTGATGCACAATATTCTCGCCGGGTGTTTTATGAGATTTATCTCGTGCGCTTAATAAATTTATTTATTATCCAAGTTTACGCTTTGCGATTAATTATGTATAATTCTCTTTTTGTTGCAGGTGAGTAAATTGCTCTACATTTCGAAATCATGATTATTGGCAGCCAGCAATCGGTGAGTCTACGATCAACATTTAACTTACAAATTTGAAAATATAATGCTGAGCTAGAAATTCGTTTTCGAAAACTCGGCAAAGTAACGCGAATTTTATATACAGAGAGCCTCGACAAATAAAGAAATACTCGCGAATCGATCAGGGAGTTCGAGAGAGCGAGAGCGGCGTGCACGGCGACACAATGTAAAACACGTGTAAATCGAACGCGTATATAGTTATACACACGCGCGCGACGACCCTCACGGTAACTCGATCCGCTGCGAGCAGTAGGTACTTTGCTGTCGCACACGAGTCTAACTTGTCGCGCACACATGCATATAACTTGCTCTCTCGCGCATCAGTCAGCTATATTTGGGTAAATATGTAAACTAGAATCCAAGTTACGTATAGCATTATAGTGTACATGCATGCACTCTGCAGTAGTACAGTTACTGCTATACACACACCTGCAGATATAGACATTTACGGATAGACGAGCAGTCGCACATCCATATGCAGATAGGAAGTCCGATATGTGTATGGACTGGCGGAAGTTTTTGCGTTAATGCAAAATCGATTTCGACAGATGGTTCGGCGTTGCTCGCGCTGTTATCGCCGGGCTGCAAAATTCGACCCCCCGGACAATGCGTCGCGCGCGCGCTAGAGCACCGGGCATGTAAATATGTGCGCTGTCGCACCCTCGCGCGTGACAGACTCGCTGCTATATATGTATATATAGCGGGGAATTGCCAGTGTAGCTGCTGAAATGGAGAGAGAGAGTGAGAGAGGAGGTTCGAAATGAAAAAACCGCTCCTTCCGGCTTTACTTTGTCTGGCACTCTCTGCGAGCTTGACTGTGTACAGTGGCTGGATGGATATATAGATAGAGATAGAGCTGCGCGTTATAGGAGTTTGCTGGCGAATCGACAGTGTTATTTGTTTAAAGAGCATGGCCCGTTTGCTTCAACGTTTCTACACGAGTATTGTAATATTATAATATGGTATGAGTTATACTGGATTGCAAAATCGATCGAATTTTAATTTATTGTGTACCTTCGAATATGGATCCATACCCAATGATAGAATTGTATGAAAATAAACAATCGTATATGTTAGAAATCACTGCGGCAGCTGACTCCCTGGCTCTTTTTACAACGTGATCAACAAACTAATAACATTAAAGAAACAGAAAACGACAGCTCCCAGCAGACGCACGGGCAAATAATATAGAAAAGCTCCCGACTACGAGGTTAGGGCGAGACTGCAGGGGTGCGAATTGAATGAAATGAAAAACCGTTCCTTCCGGCTCTGCTCCATCTCTCTCTCTCTCTTTCTCTCCTTGCTCTCTGACCCTGATGGGCATCGTCTATACGTGCCGTCGCCGCGAGGGACTCGACTTTCATATATACACACGCTACCGGTCACCCCCTCCGCGCTATATATGCGATAAAACTGTTTCCCTTCTCTTTTTGCGCGCGTTGTTTTTGTTTGTCGAGGCGCCGCCGCCGGATGATCTTCCGAATATTTTCGTACACGCGTTGCGCGCTGATGCCAATATCTCGCGCGTGCCATCACAGGGCCTGGAAAAATATTTTCGCCCGATGGACTTTGTCGCTGTGTGGGGCTGTATATATTATTATGCTCATCTGCGTAAGTCGCTCTTGGGGACGGCTTCCTTTTTTTGTTGGTATGGTGGTGTTGTATAATACGGGAGTGAAATCACAGGACGTGTTGGGGGAGGATCACACGCGTGTATTATATAAGGGAGCGGACGATATTCGATGGAATTATTTGGATGGTCGTTTCGGGCGCGGATGAGTGTGTTTTTAGCCGTCCTGGGCAAATATTTTGGCTGATTCGGATGTGAGAAATGTCGGAGGAAACGGTGTAAGCACTGTTAAGGGTGTTTTATTACATTGAATTTTACGAGACTTGTATTATTGGTTTTAGCTTTGTGGTAGGAGATGCACAATAGAAAGGTTCGTTTCTGCAATGATTACAGAGATTATTGTGGTCCAAAACAGACACTGCGAGCATAAAAAAACTGAGCGAAAAAAAGACAAAAAAAAAACCAAGTACCAGCACAACAACCTTCCTTCTTAAAAACTCGTCATTTTCTTTTCATACTTTCGGTAAACAACGCATCGAAAAAAAAGATCCACACCTCCGCCCAAAAAAAGCTACACTGCGCAGCTTCCGAAAAATTAAAAAAAAAACCCAGTAAAAGTGTTTTTTTCTCGCTCCTCGGAAAGTGCTTCAACACGTGCGGAACAGCAGTGCGCTGCAGTGCAGCGAAAAAAAGGCGAGAGCTCCGCTACGCGTTCACGCTTGTAAATCGGCATCGTGCGGTTTGTGAAAATATTTTTCCCCGGCTACTACTACTACTACGGGCGGCGGCGGCACATAGAGCCGCGCAGTTTTGCCTGGCCTGTATCATATACGCCCCGCTGGGCGCGCCAGGGCCATCGAGTGGGATATTCGGTGGTCTGTGGCCGGATTTATGGCGCGCGGCTCTGCAGACCTCTTCTTTTTTCCTTCTCTCTTCCTCTCTCTCTCTCTCTCTCTCTCTCTCTTTCTCTCTCTCTCTCTCTTTATTTATTTGCGTCCCTCTCTAGAGTGCATCTCGCGTGTTGGTATATGCAGCGCAGAGATCCCAGGGGTCGTCGTCGCGCCACCGCTGATGCTGAACGTGTCCGGTAGCCCCGGAGACGTCAACCGCGCGTGGTGTTGCGTCGTCCCTTCAGAGCGGAGAGTTGAGGGAATTGCCGGGGGAGGGCTTAATGAGGCTCTCGCTATACATATACTCGAGCCTGTGCGATGTGGCAGAGATGGACTTTGCGGTTTCGTCGACCTTTTTTTCACACGAGGGGGCGGAGTGTTTTTGAGAGCTTGTCCTCTCGGGAAACTTTCGGCGTGACGATCGTTGACTTTTATTATGATGCTGCTGACGTTACTGGTGTATAAGTTTATACAGGAGGGATTATTTACCGGAAAGGGTTTTATATTAACGAGATTAATATTTATTGCTTGATTTCGGAGGGCTTTTGTATGGCGTTTACGGGCGGTTTGGTGCGCTCGATCGGGATTCGTATAGATGGACTGATATACAGAGAGATTTGATGTATCGAGCTAACAGCTACGTTGTAAATTGCTATTAATTAATGAAAAGATTGTTTGTTTACTCGTAGAAAAATGCTATATAGTGTGATTTAGTTCGTAGCATCAGCAACAAGTATAAATGAGTACAAATTGTTTTCCAAAATTAATGAAAAAATTCTATTTGAGGCGCCTTGGTACATGAATTTTACAACAATTAAATAAATAATTTCAATTCAAATGATTAAGCAGCTTTTAGTTCGAAACGAATCCGTGTCAACTTTATACATCGTAATTAGAATTTTACAAACTATTCACAATGATCTAGACGTACCTACTACACGAGTCTTCCGGAAAACCCAATGATTCGCTAATTTGTCTATGAATTAGCCACCTGCTCAAATTGACCTCGTGTACCAGTAAAAGCGTGACTCAGCGATGAGGAAAATTTAGTGGGGCAGCAGGTATACGGAATCGGAAGCTCCTACTGCAGCCCATATTACAGAGATGCAGGTTGGAGGGTGATCTCGACTTTGTTCAACATTGATTTCAATATGTTTTCCATTCAACGTTGATGCGAAAAATAAATCTGATGCGCTTTATTGCTTCTAATAACAAAATACATTCTCACTATAGGAACTACTCGCCAACAATTAACATATGATTATACCCTGTAAAAGCTCCTTCGCAATCCTTTTGCATTTCTTTTAAATACACCACAAATCCGACACGACGCGTGCATCCGCGCCACTCGAGCTCATGCTATGGAAATGGGTGCAAGAGAAAGACGTAACATCAGTCGTAAACGGGCTGCGAGCGTATACCAACCGCAGCGCGGCTCAGCGAGAGTGAAGACTGCAAAGAAAGAGAGAAAGTGCGACAGTATAGGTATGGAAGCAATCCCGCGCGATAGACACAAGAGAGAAAGGACTATAAAACGAGAAGGCACACCGCAGAGCATTGAAAGAGAGGAGCGGTTCGTGTCTGATGATGGTCGAGTAGTGCCTATGCATAGGCCGAAAGGGACTTGAGCGAGCATACCTCGGCCAGACTACTAGGACAGGTCAGCTGGATAATATAAAGAGAAGGGGGGAGAGGTTTGTGCGGGTGGCACAGGGCATTTCTCATCGTAATGTGATTTATGGGGCGTTTTTAACCCCCCCGGGGTAATGGCGAACGCCTGTCCGCCTGCCGCCGCCGCACCGAGAACATCACACGCGGGATGACCCGAGAGAGCTGGAGAGATAGAGAGAGAAGGCTATATCGTTGAACGAACACACGCGTAAGCATCGTCGTTTCTGTTTCTCTCTCACTCTCGCTTCCTCCGCTGCTTTCGTTTCGTTCTTTGCAGAGGATGCGCGCGCAGCAAGAGCAGCTTTAAATGCGTATACGTGCCAATTGCACGTCAGTTGGGTTTATAGTGGGCTGGCGTGATATATTCCACGTGCAGAGGTGTAGCCGGCTATTTCTGGATTGGGATCCGAGCTATTGCCAGCATACAGTGATTTTTGAGCTCTGAGAGATATTGCTTTCTGAAAGATTTCGTTTTTTTCGATGGACTGCTGTGCGGTGACAGAGAGTTTCAATTTCTGATTGTATTTCATCTGTATAAAAATTCATCTGTTAGTTCTTTATAAATGTTTACTATACAGTTGGCTTTTACATAACCAATCTACGAATTTGGTTATATAAAGCTGACGTACATACTTATCCACTGAAAAACTGACAATAATGCAATGATGATTCTTTTAATTGTCTTACATCACAATACTGTTCAATTAATTATATCAATTAAGACTTTGGACGCAGACTAAATCAGGCGACAAATAATTGTAGATTGTAGGTCAAAGCACACTTTTATCTACAATCTTATTTTGACCAGCGCACGTTGCGCGCCCTAACCTTCTATATTAGACACAACATGCGGTCATGGCTCTTTTTATAGAAGGAATAAATAATTAGTAATCCATTTGTTTTTCGCAATACTGATATTCAATATATTATATTATAATGTTATATGCCCATCCACGAGACGGCGTAAAATAAAATTATATTCGCATAACCACCTCTGTCACTCTGCACATGTTACATCTCCACACTTACACGCACTCATCTCATACACCTCATCTGTCCTCGTAGAATACAAGGCAAAGTTTCTTATCAGCTGGCGCTCGCGCGCAAGAGCATAAAAGCAATACGTATACACTAACACACACACGCCGACGTCGCGCTCATAATACGGGCGACAAGACAATCGCAATTTCGGCGCGTCGCAAAAGCAATTCCACCCAAGCAAAAGCCCGCTTTGCTCGAGATAAAGAGCGGCCGCAAGCGCGCGCGCGCGCGCGTGCGAAAACTAATTAAAGCCGGCGTCAAAATAAGCCGGAGCCGATTTATTATATGCTCGGCTCGCTCACGCAAGCGAAAAAGCCGCGGCGGATTGCAAAAATTAAATAATTTACGCGCGCTCGTGCGGCTTTTTCTCTCTGCACAGCTTTCGCCGATAAACATTTGTCTTCGCCGGCGAGAGAGGGGCCGATTTCATTGTAACGGCCACCATTATCGCGCGCTTTTGTATACATATATACCTATATAATGCGCAGCGCCGATTCGCACGGGATTATTATTATAGGAGCTCAGATATTATAATACGTGCGCAATATACGTATATATACATGCGATGCAGAGCGTTAATTACGATCGAGTTTTGCGCCTCGTGTGTATATTATATATTATACACGAGAAGCCGGCGCACGCGCGGCCGGCGCGACGACTTCGGGGACTTTGATTGAGTTTGAGAACTCGTTGCATTTGCATAATCACGCGCTAAATAACGCCCGGTGCATTAAATTATCCTGCGTTCTCTCTTCATTTGTGTGCGAAAGTGACCACCACTGATTATTCTCGCGCACTTTCGAGCGAGCCGATGCTTTTTACGAAATGCTTCTCCTTCTCCTCCTCCTCATCGTCGCCGTCGTCGCTTTTTCCTTCGAGTATAATTTCCTTCGTATTACTCATTGATTTATGCCCGCAATGCTTATTTGTACTTTGAGATTGGCTACGCGCGCAACAATATTATGTACGATGCGTCGAGTCGAACATCGAGAATATCACGATTATTTAAATAAATGCATTTTCGTAATTGCTTTTGCACGCTATATATGTACACGCTTCTTTCCGAGGTTTGTAAGCTCTCGCGCGAGAAAATTGCATCGCGCCGGCAATTTTGTTTGCCGATCAAAAATTTAACTTGGATTATTACGATCCCGTGTGCTTTTTATTTTTCAAAAAATTCAATTCTCGTTTCGACAGCTTATATAAGAGCTTCGAACCATATTTGCACGCGAGAGTGAGAGAGACTATCGCGCAAATATTCAGAACGATCGAAAAGTGCATAACGAATTTTTTCCAAAGCAAACAGTTCATTAGACAAGTATGAAAAATGCAAAACCGTTCCCCCCAGGCAATAAACCATTCTTCCACACGCCCAGCTATACACACTGCACGCATATCCGGGGCACTAGCCGCACACGCGGTAGCCCACATAACGACGTGCGCTGCACGCAACGAAAAAAGATAAAAAAAAGAGAGGAAAAAGAACGAGCCACAGCGAAAGAAGCAACAGCGTCGACCCTCGCACCTTCCGTATACGTATGCGCGTAAAACCATAACGCGTCCCGTAAGACGTCGTTTTACGAGGCGGCCGTAGTAATGGGACGTCGGATACTAATGAGCGACTCTCCGTTGGCATCGTCTTCGTCGTTATACGCGCACGAGGCTATGCAGAAGCACTGCAGGAAAAAAAAAGAAGAAACGTCGACGAGGAGGAGGAGGACGAACACGCGGAAACCGTCAGCGTATTACGAGCTGCCGGTGCTGGTGATATACGCGACACGGCCCGGATATTTGCGGCACCTGTCCGGAGAGAGAGAGCGAGAGAGAGAGAGAGAGAGAGAGAGAGAGAGAGAGAGAGAGAGGGAGAGGAGAAGGTCGTAAGGATTTTCGATTGATGTATGGCGTATGGTGGAGTATATATAGGGGAGAAGGTCGTAGCTCTGCTTCGGGCAGTCAGGATTTATTGCTAATTATCTGATTAATTTTCGACGACGTGGCCGATGGATGAGAAAGAGAGAGAAGAGCCCCGTTTGTTAGGCGCGAAAACACGTGTGCCTCCGAGGTAGTTTTATCGCCGTGTGCTTTTTTTCTACCGCCGTGAGTTTGACGCGCGCGGCCTGTAAAATTTCTTCCGACGAGAGCTTTTCGCCTTTTTGAACGCGCGGGAATGCAGACGATTTTACGAGTTCAGTCTCGTCGAGGTATTCGTGCGAATGAATATTAAACTTATTGATTATTTCGAGGAATTCAAATTGATCAAAATTCATTCGCTTTAAATTCTGCAGCCAGTTATTTAATATAATTATGTAACGTGCCGTAATCGGCCAGGGAAAATCTTCATTTTTGTCATAACATATGCAAATTTGAATTTTACATTCCCACATATTACGAATAATAAACTTATAATCATTGCTTACGCGAATTATTAAAATGAACATTGCGTGTATTATATAGAATCTTCGCGGGACTGCTCATTATTATTATCTCAGTTCCCGCTTCTCCTCCTCATTTTTCTCTTCGTACATTTCCTACATTCGATAGCTTAAAAGAGAGAGAGAGAGAGAACCGGGCTCGTAAACCATAATCGCGTATATGTATGTAGGGTTGAGCGAGGGACAAACCGGTCGGCGGTCAGTGTCGCCGTAAAACCATCTCTCTCTCTCTCTCTCTCTCTCTCTCTCTCTCTCTTTCTCTCTCTCTCTCTCTCTCTCTCTCTCTCTCGCGCGCGCGCGTATATAAAAATTGCGAAACACACTGCGTGCTGCACCTTTATTGTCGTCCTTTTCTATCTCACTCTTACACGACACGAGCTCGCGCGCGTCATCGTTTTACCGCGCTGAAAATACTCGTGAGTTATATTAAGAGATAAATTCGAAAGCGTTTAACCGATTTTTATTGCTCGCGCGCGCGGGCTGGACTTATCTATACTTATACATATACGCTAATAAGGATTTAGGATTATGTCTCCATCCGCTATTCCTTTCCAGTTTGTTTCTTTTTTTTCTGCTGTATTATACGCTACTTTTTCCGCCGCCTCTCGGGTGTTTGACTCATTAATTACGACGAGAGCTGATTGTCCCGCGCGCGAGCTTAATTCCTCCGACGCGTTCTCGCGGACTGGAATTCGGGATGGTGTTGTTGAGAATCCAGTCGAACGGGTTATTAGCCTGCAGCGTATACTGGAAGCTTTTTATTTCTCCTCGTAAATAACAGACGAACTGTTAATGCTGCGCCTGAATCATCTCGACTGTTTTCCCAATATTCGTGTGGTGATGCGATTGTCGTATGTGTGTAACGTGTTTACGATAATTAACTGCGTATAGGATAAGCCTTGAGTGATGTTAATGTTTCCATAAAGTCGGATATGAGAACTAAATTTAAAATATATTTTATGGGAAAGTCGACGTAAATATTTTTATTTAAAACAATTTCTCGACGTGTGTGAATATCGGTTTGAAGCCTTTAAAAAGAAAACGAGAAAATTTTCGACCACGCAAACTCGTACACGCATATATAATATGTTCGTGCACGCGTAACTTACAACCTTTATACCGTATAAAAATCCGAGCGCGTTCATGCGTCTTCAGGTGTTCACGGGGTTATTCCAGAATGTATAAAAATGCGAGAGAGCGACCAGTAAAAATGATATTGTTATTTGCGGAAACGCGAGTCTGGAACGGAATGTCATCTCGCTATATACTATATAAAGTAACGTAAACTCGATCGACGACGGGAACCTATCGGCAGAAAAATGTCGCGTATGAATACGCAAGACTGAGCGTATCGTCGTTTGATAGATATTTTCTAGATGCGGCGTGCATATAAGGTCGGCGAAAGCTGTAAAACTCGCGGGCAGTTTGAAAATTCCTATGAGGCTTTTTGAAAATACCAATAGTGCTGATCGATATCTTTCATCTTCACAATTCCGGAAAGATGCGTGGAACGACGACTTTCCAGACATATAATACACATCGTATACAAAGATTATGACACATTAGTTTACTTCTTTTTTTTTATTATTTAGAAAATGCTGTTCGTTACAGCGCTTTCAATAAAAAAACGTATTGCACGTTTATGCAGGCAATTTCGTCGCGTAATTCGATATAACATTTTTCCCGCCGTACTGTTTTAAACAACGAGCCATATCAGGTATATATACCAGAGTACTTTCTATCGGAACCACTAGACATAAAGTAGATTGACAGGATATATACGTATCGCGTTTCGAACGGCTCAAATATATACTCGAGCGATAAATTGCATCTGTCCTGCGTTCAAAATCTGAAACGCCACTGAGAGTGGGAAAGTTTGAATATAACGCGTCGACACAGAGTAGATATAAAAGTCAGCATAATATACCTATACACAAAGCATGCGCTGTGGCACTAAAAAGACAATACATCCGAGTAATTTACACTTGTACGTATACGCAATTGCGCAAAAAGTACCGACTCATCCTTCTATCTCATCTCTGCATCTCTCTTCTTCTCTTTCGCTCATTCCGACAAGCCACTCTCTTCTCTCTTTGATTCCTCCTCTCTCGGCGTGCAGTATCTATACGAGCGAAAACGAGAGCGCGAGTGGAGAGCGATACAGTCGGACAGATTAAGAAAGCGAAGCCGCTCTTGTCTTTGAGAGAGAGTATATACTACGTGGCTTCCGGATATCGCTTGCTTTTTCTTCGTTCCGCCCTTCTTCGCAGTGCGCCCGCGGATATACTTTCTGCGTTGTTGTAGCCGCGGGCTTTCGCGCAAGACACTTGTTAATTAATTGTTGCGAGCTAGCGCGGCGAGAAAGAGAGAGAGAGAGAGAGAGAAGTTAGTTTTTAAGGCTCGCGGAGAGGAGAGTTGGGAAAAGTGCGAGGTGAGAAACGAATTGCTTTTCTCGCTGCACTGCGCGTACAGAAGTTTCAGGAGCTTGCACGCTTGGCTCTTCCAATTAGTCGTATACCTGATGCGTTTGCAGTTTTATTTTTAGACGAAGGGCCGTGTGTATATGTATGTAGTATTACGTTAATCGCCAAAGTCAAAAGTGGATTTAGTGCATAAATTTTTTTCGCTCATGACGCGTGTGTATTATATACAATATACATCGATAAACCATTGGCACAATCATAATTGTACGCGCGCGTGACAAGTTCTCACTGACAAAAACTCTTGCCCCGCAATATCGTATTTTCGTCGGCTGCAGACTCATCTCTTTTATCCGTGCGGCGGACCTGCAACTCGCCACACGCGTCCGCATACATCCACATGCGATGCGGTCCTTGGGCGAGCCAAACGTGGGCGTGCTCATATATAATAAGCAATATGCATCGGGCGCATATAATGCATTATATCCCAGGCCCGCCGCGCTGAGCGTATAAAATTTGTACGCGCCCGAGCCGAGTGTGTATTATAGACGCAGAGCTGCATGGCATCGAGTGCGCGAGTTCGGTTTCTCGCGTGATAGAGAGAGAGAGAGAGAGAGAGAGAG
>UCQR01005666.1:0-13962 GCA_900474235.1 Cecidostiba semifascia
TCACTCTAATTCTAATAAAATTAAGAAATATATAAGAAATTGTGACTTCGGAGAACCGGAGAACCGGAGAACCGGAGAACCGGAGAACAGGAGAACCGGAGAAATATCGATGATCAACTTTAATTTAATAAGTAAGTTAGTATCGCGTCCCGACACGTTCGAGCGCCGCACGAGCTCAGTAGTTCACCGGGAGCGACCGCGATCAGTCGAGTGTATCTAAAGTGTGAAAAAGACTTAAGTTCCTGTGTCCTGCTACATCGTCACGTCATGGCGTCGTCCTGGATGGCCATCAGGTTTAAACTGGAGATTTTGGAAAACGCTCTGATACGTGCCCCCGATCCTGGGCAAAGGACAATGCAGATAGACATTCATAATATGACAATCACAAAGCCGCTTCACCTAAGTAAAGTAAATAAAGTTTATTTCGCAGGCAGTTACAGCATGAGCGGCCCAAATAGGACCAACAAGTCAGTTCTGGCATTGATAATGGCTCACTGCTATATGTATAGACTTGGCGTGTAGATTTTGATAAGGGAAATGAAAAAGTACCTGTGCGCCACCTGTCTTCGTTGGCCAGAAATACGGAGACTTTAATGTAGTGTTACGCAATCCACATCACGTACGCGCCCATCAAAATTAAGTTTTGGTTTATTCTAAAAATAACACTTATTATATTTTTCAATTTTCATTTTTTGTGGTTATGAGTTGATACATTCGTATTAGAGAACGAGCAACGAGCAGCCAATCACAGAATGAATAGAACGATTAATATGTCTTTCTTTAGAGTAGAAAATGCGAGCTATACAAGCTTGATGGATTTTATAACGGAGAGTAATATAATGATGACTTTATATCCGTTTATTTTAGAATATACCCGGGAAGAATTCCAAGAATCCAAAGCATATGCAGAAAGTTTTTCATAATTCCGGCTATTTTGCATCAGTTCGAGTGTTTGCCTGCAAATTGAAAGCATATAATTATCCAGGAAATCCGAGGAAAAAAATCTCACTCTCCGGGTATACGCGAGAGCAGGCTTCTGATATAAAAGGGTGATGAAAAACGAAAGAATTTTCATCCTCCGCAAATATTTGCAAAACTTCATTAAAATCTAAAAACGAGATTTATTATCGCATTCGTCAGTGCAAACAAGGGTCTCGTTCGGAGTACACACACCATATACATACACTACTAGCTCGAGGGAAGGCCGGAACGCGTGTCTGCCGGGAATTAATATAAGCGCGACTCTACTCTCTCTCTCTCTCCCACATTTTCTCTCTTTTTCTTTTCGTATTTTTCCCGCCAGCGCCGAGTATTAAAAGCGAGTCGAGAGAGGCGCGAAGCAGCCGATGGGGGACTTTGGCTCTTGGATCTCGAGAAATTACGCACTGCGCGTATATATGTCTACATACGTGTATATACGCGCGCTCGCGTTATAATACCAGTTTTCATTAATCCGCGCGCACATATGCGCGCAGAGCACTATATATACTCGAGGGGGTCGATGCTGCCGCCGGCCATGGGTTACAGCAGCAACAGCAGAAAGAAAGAATACTATACCAACTCCAGCTCGGCCACAGCAACAGCCGAATATGCGTTCGAGAGGATATGCTTAACGGTTGATGTTAATCTGCTGATTTAACGCTGATTTACTATCGACGGGAATATTGCATATGAATATTATGCGTATATGAATGCGTATGCAATTGACGCGCGAGGCTCAAAAGGTGTGTATTAATGCACGCGCGCACATATACACAAACTACCGGATCGCCAATTCCGATGCAAATTACTTATAAATAAGTAGTTTTAAAGTGTGTGTAATATCTTGATCTTTAGAAGGGAATTTATATCCCTTGGAAAGACCTGAGGAGGACCGAGAAAGAAGAGTCCTACTTTCAAAATGAAATTTGTATGCTTATTCAATTTGCCTTTGGATTTACGTCTGGGGATAAATAAGCGATTGTCGATACACTTCACTGCGAGAATTAAAAGTCAATTTTGCAGGGCTATATCTCTAGTTGCTTTGACTATAGTCGTGCAATTGAATTATCATCGTTGGATTGCTTAATTCTTTACGTGGCTGTTACGAATATTATTTCTCATCTGTTTTAAGAATTTTACGAATGCATGAAGTATAAATTTACTGCTGTTTATACATTAAAAATCAATAACTAATATATGTGAACTCTGCATTGATAATAATTTTCCAAATAATTAAAATTTATAAATTTATGAAGAGATTGACACGTATAACAAAATCCATTTCGTGTTTACATCGAGCTACCAGCATATACGTTTATTATTATATTTCCTGATAATGAATTATGCACTCATCAAGCTGCACGAGCGGAAGAGCCAGAATTAAAACGCGATTATAAAAGAACACCTCGCATGTGTATACGAATCAAGAGTATATAATCTTATTTTGAATATAATACGATATGAGTCCGCAGAAATTGATAGCGCAGAAATAAATCAGAGATAAATGCTTCGTAAAAATACTAAAGTGCATTTCTGCTTCTCAATTATACGCTCACGCGATTATTAGCGGATGTCCGTTAATTTGACTCACCCCTCGATAAAATTGAATTTCAGTACGTATGCCAAATGCGGCATCATCGCACGTCACACGTGATGTACCGAATAATACGTTTTTTGCTGTGTTCCCCGGCCGAAAATCCATTTGAATAAAATTTGAATGAATAGAGCAGGGACAGATATTAATATCTAATAAGCGTAATCAGCTTGGAGCAAAAAAGCTTTTAATAAATTGAGCTTCATTAGAGACGGACGAATTTATGATTCTAATAAATCACTGCTTCATCTCGTCTCATCACCGGCTTCATACATTTACCCCGCGATCAATTTTCATAATACTTTGAAAATTTGTCGCGTTATAGAAGCTAAAAGTTTTCGTCGTATAATCTCCGCACTCTATACGCACACGCGAGCGAAGGTCGAAGACGAAGAAGAAAAAACAAGATCCAACAACGCCGTGAATTATGAGATTGAATAAATTATGAACTCGGACCGGTAAATTCCTGCTTTACGCACTTCCTCGATGAAAATTCGGAGTGAGTACATATACATATATATACAAGTGCAGCGCGCACACGCGCGCGATATATTTATAACCGGTGCCGTTGATCTACACGCTCCACACGCCGCAGTATACACGCGAGAGAGTATAAGCTCCAACAAATAGTGGATAAATTACGCGAGAAAAAAAAGAGCTGCAACCGTCGTCCAACGACGAGTATATATACACAACACACGTGTTTATTCAGGCAGTGACCTATACCCATAAACCGCATAGATTTAATGAGTTCGGGAATGCCGTGTAAGTACCGTAAAATCCGTCAGGTGTTCCAGCACGTTAACATAATTTATAAGCGCCTCGCGAATCGAGGAGAGATCACCTGCGATCTGCAGCCGCTGCCTCCGCTGCAGGGGTCAATGCCGACAAGAAAAAGGGAGAGAGAGAGAGATGGAACTCGCGTATCTGCCGTGTCGTGATTTCGATAAAAAGCAATTAAAGCCACGCGCGTTCGCTATCGACGGATCCTGCAAGCACACAACTATTCGTAATTTATCCAGAGCCTCTCTTTCTCTCTTATACCCCCGGCAAGTTTTGTGCTTCAGAGAGAAAGAGAGAGAGAAAGAGAGGCGAGTCTTATAGGTATATATCGCGAGGCTTGTACGAGGAAGCGTCCGACGTATCTAAATCAGAGAGGAGGCTTAATGAGCGGCAGATTAGCTTTGGCTCTCTTGCGCGGAGAGCAGAAGCCAGCGCCGAGCGTCGATACTTGTCTCTCGCTGTGTATATATCCATGATGCCGCTGCTGCTGCGAGCAACGGCAAAAATCTACCCTATGGCCTCATCGAGCGCGCCGCTACTTCGCGACCGTGTAACTGTGTGTTATATAAGCTTGTTCTAAGCGGACACTCGTGTGTATGTGTGCACTTGAAATGTGGGTAAGTTGGGAAGGTGGGGGAAATTGTGTCAGGGTACTGTTAACTGCATGGATGAAAAATAGATAGTGCAGGCTTTCTCATTGTTCGATTAATTCGTGCATTCGTTATTCGATTAATTCTCACAATAAAAAAGTTTCTAAATCATCGTTATATCGAGCCGTAGGAAAGGATACACCCGATCTTTCTAAGCCACACGTATACTCGCGGATAATTGACACGTGTATTTATAGCGCGGGACAAGCTCTTTCCGGCCTATGCACACATCAGGCGTGAAGGATTTCTCCTCATCTCCGTCTCTTTTTTTTCGTCATAACACACACAGACAAAAGAAAAGCGACTGCTCCGAAAAGACGAGAACAGTCCGACCCTCGACATATACTCGCAATCGGATATGTTCCACTCGGCACCGTAAAGACACACACACATACACACACATATATCGACTCTCTCGTCAGATCGCGCCGCACTTCCTCTGATGCGCGCCAGAGAGAGAGAAAAAGCAGAAGAGGTCTGCGAAGCGTCGGCAGAAGCTGTCGAAAGGTTTGTCAGTGTCGCGTCTCGTTTTAACCTGATCTCTCTGATAGCTGCAATTAGTTTGTTCCGCGAGTTGTTTTGACCTCGTTGAGGGACGTGTATTTTTAACCTGACGTATAGTTACGCGGCATAAGTCATCAAGGAGGCGCGATGAAATTACGCAATGCAAGATCTACGCAACTGATGATAATAATAATATGACTTATCGCAAGAACAAACGTAGGCCAAATCACAACAAGTGCAACGCGAGACCGAAAGACTTTCAGAAACTACATACAACAAATAAATGCTCCGCGCATAGCTTATCGCAAACGGCTGCAGGGATGAGAGAAAAATCGCTGAGCGCAGCAGCCTCCCCTCGAGATACCCAGAAGCCCCGACTGCACACATATAGATCGACATCGCTATCTGCCTCTAAATATACGCAGAGTGGACTATACTCTCTCTTTCTCTCTCCCTCTCAAGCGAAGCGAATTATTCTCCTCATTCTATCTCTCACGGGGGCAATTAGTCGAGCGCGGAAGCCGCCCACGTTGCCAGACAATTAATAGATAGAGAGAAAGACAGAAGAGGGGGTAAAGAGAGCCAGCCGCAGATATTTTAATGCACGCGATTGCTCCGCGTGATCCGCAATAACGCGAACGCGCGGCTGCCGCCGCTGCAGATAGCATCTCTCTGAGCAATGGCCTGCCGCGAGAGAGCCACTAACTTATATACTTATCCTCGCGAGATTCTGCGTCTCTCTGAAGCAGCTTCTCTCTCTGCGGAGACCGAATCAGCTTTTAATGTATTTACGCGGCACTGATTTCTTTAATTAGCTCACTCTACTGGACAATAACAATGGCTATTTTGGGGGCTGTGAATATATTCGCGAAGAGAATCTCCTTGCCTTGCCAGAGGCGAGGAATTCGAAGATGATGAGATGAGTGCGGAAAAAATCTTTTACTTTGTCTTCGGCAAAATGTGTTATTACTCAGCTATTCAGCTCGTGCTAAACACCATATTGCGTTATTGCCACAGTCACAAACGGCCGAAATGATACACGTGGCTGCATGAAAACACAAGCGAGCCACCGCTCAATTATATATGAGCCCGTCAGGAGTATTTTAAAATATTAAAAGCCCATATTTTTTTTGTGCTCACAGCGCGAGAGAACAGCGAGAGTACAAATGAAAAGGGATATTCAGAGTGATTATCATAGGTCTGTGCATAGAACGTGTATAGTAAAATTTGTATAATTGCAGAGCGCGCACAAACGGTTCGTCTGTGTATATGCCAGGGTAGCAAACGAAGGGTTAGCTCTCTCTCTCTCTTTAAACTGTCATTTGCCCGATGAATCGTTTTCAAATACCCGATTTTTTCTTCTCGAACCTGCAGTTCAAGGGTAACACGCGAACTTGTTTCTAGAAACGTTTATACACAGCTCAGTAGGCCTATACTCTTGTTAATGTAATTCTCTCCCATCGGCGGTACAGCAACACACACACACACACACACACACGCGATATTTGCGATGGATATAATTTTTCGAATATACATCCCGGAAACGAAATGGTCGGTGTGCGCAGATAAAGTCTCGACTGCAGAAGGGACGAGTGTATATGTGCATTGAGAGTGAAGGGGGTAGCCATGCACGAAAAAGAGGCTCGCCGAGATGAGAAAAGAAAAGAGAGTTTCTATATCCCATGAGAGTTGTATGGGGGAGGTGGTGGTCGGGTCATTCAGTTCAGTGAGTGACCTATTGTATGAGGTGGGACAATGTGCGCCGACGCCGGCTCGCTCGCGCGCACTCTTGAATGGCGCAAACTATGGCCCCGAGGTGTTATGTTATGCGAAGAGAGAGAGAGAGAGAGAGAGCCGCTGTTATTCAGATTGGTAGGTGTACAGTAGGTAGGTGGGTATTCAGAGCGAGCGCGCGCGAGCGATTACCGCCGCCCAACTCTTTCGTGATGCAGTATATGTATGTAGTATATATGATGCAGTTTCTACGCGTGAGAGACGGGAGAAGAAATTGAAAAAGAAAATATACGTATAACGAGCTGTGTCGTGCGTGTGCGCGCATGTGAGAAGAGATCGCCACCGCCCGCACAATGATATTAAGGGTCTTTCTCTCTCATTCTCTGCTCTCTCGACATGTTGTAGACTTCACACCTCGATGCTCGGCAAATTGGTTCGGTTCGAACCCTATATGTATACTGGGACGACGTATGTGTGTAACTACTACACTTGCGCGCGCGCGAGGGAGAACGAAAAAAAAACAGAGAATAGCGAAGGCGAGAAAGAGAGGGGAAGGTTTCTCGCGAAAGAACAGACGGCCGGATCGGTTTCCACGTCTCGACTCGTTGGACGAGTTTGTTCGGTCGGCTGCTGCTGCTGCCGCTGCTTTTGCAGTGTATAGACTTCCCTTAGGACTGTCACTTTCGTTAATTAACGAAGCGTCTCACATACATACACAGACGAGCCCAACGGGATATCCGCCGTCTCCGCTCTCTTTCTCTCTCTGTATATCGATTTATGTATGTATGTATGTATACGAAACGAGACGCAGTCGCACCTGTTTATTAAAGTCTTTATTATTTTTTGGACTTGTACTCGTGTCCTCGTGTTTTACCTGCGGCCTGTTTTTCTCTTCTCATCGCTCAAGACCTTATCCTTGACGACATTTAGAGCCGCATTATGTTGGTTTATCGCGTCGATTAATAATATCAGTGTACTCATTAGTTCTACAACTAGTCGCGCGCTATAATACAATGTATACGTAGATCTGATTGAATTTCACTCGACTTTATGCTGTGAACAACATTTTTTTTTAAATGCAAAACCATTCATTGCGGCTATGTATGTATATACTCTGAGATGCTCATTTTGAAATTCACTGTGCAAGGCGACTGTCGATAAACAATTTCCGCGTGAGAATGAAGAAAATATGGGAGTAGGATTACAGTCATAAAGAAATTGCCTACAGCCGCCGCCGCCATTATAACCGCGTATGCAACCCCCCTGGACATTAAGAATCTCCAATTTCTTCGACATTACCGGCACTTTACGGAGAATATTTCAGGCGAATCATTATCAGGTGTCGAAAGATAAACTCCTCTTTCTCGAAGCCTTATGAATGAATGCACGTTTTCGAAAGGTTAGCCAAACGCACCCGCTCAGGTATACGCCGCGCTGGCTATATGCGTTCCTTTCTCGATATATTTTGCTTTTCTCTTGAAGATTTTGCGAAAATAGTGTATGTATCTTATTGTACACAGGAAGAGCGCGAGATTTCCTGGAATGTCAGGTAAAGAATTTATTTACTTATTTAAACCAAGTAGATTAATTTTGATCTCAAAACATAATTCCAAAGTTCAACTAGTGTTACTAGGAATAAAAGTATAATTATACCAAAAAACAAAAAAATCAGTGACAGAAATAGTTATAATAAAGCCATTATAACCTACAATTCACTACCAAACGAGCTAAAGGTATTAGATATAAACAAAGTCTCGGCAAAAGGTGTTATTAAGGGGCCAACATACCTTTTATATAAATATATTGGCCATGTTAAATCGACCGCTTCTTTGCTCCCAACTTTAAAAAAAAACAGCTGAATTTCTGGCGCTTGAAAAATTCCTTATAGATTTTGATGACAAAAACTCGATCTCGGAAGTGTTGAGTTAGATCCGATCGATCAATTGTTTTTGTCGAGCTTTTGACAGGTTAGAAAAAGCGTACTTTTAAATTTTTTTTTACCAGGATCCCGTCGACAATCACTATCCACCTCGCTTCCGCGCAAAGATAACATCAAGTAGGCATTTTTTGAGGGCCAGAAATTCATCAGTTTCTCTGAAAGTTTGGAGCAAAGAAGCGAGTCGATTTTAACATGGGCAGTATATTCCCTGTATAAAAAAGTCATGACCGGATTTTATGAAGCCAAGATAAATTTATGCGATTGGCTCATGTAGTGCGCATGCGTATAAATAGGATGTCGCGTCTCCTAGGTTAGGACGCGCGAAGCGCGCTGTTCAAACTCTAGTCCTCTCTTAAAAAAGTGATGACCGGATGTTGTGAAGCCTATAAATGAAGTTAGCGCTGAACGTGATTGGTCGACAGTGTATATTATAAGCCATAAAATAAATAGCGAATATCTAACCTCGAAAATTGAAGAGCACATAACCTACACTGTATTTAGTGATGTATGTTTTTTTAGAGAGAATACAAAATTAACCAGATACATATATCATATAGAATGTGGAAAATGTTAACGTTTGGGTGCTTTTTACATTGTAAAAAAAGAGCAGCGCATAACGATATTGAGCGCGCGAAGCGCGCTGGATTTTGCTAGTTATATACAAGATACATTGGCCCCTTATGAAACTGATTACAATAGAAATGTAATATAGATATATAGGATAAGGGTTACATATTGAAAGTTTATAAAACATATATTATACATAATGCAAGTAGTTTGTTGATTATTTTGTAAGACTATTTTTCCGTAGTTTGTTGATTATTTTTTTACTACATTTTCCCGAATTTTTCTTTACAGTTATAGGATGAGCGGCCCAAGGAGGACCAATAAAAGGCAGTTTTGGCATAGGCGACAAACCACTATATAATGCACTGGGCTCGCAGATAGCGATGATGGAAATAGGAAAGTGTCAATGCGCCACCTATCTTCACTGGATAGAAACATGGAGAATCGAAGCGGTGGAGGAAGGGCCAGTCCAAATATATGATATATCGCGGTCCACGCGTACGCACAAACCTAAATGAAGTTTAGGTTAGACTCGCAACAGATTTTAATAAAATTATTAAGTGGCATAAGCGTATAATGACGAAACACACCACTATTGTTATCATAGTTTTTCAATTTTCACTTTATAGGTTCGGAATTGCTGCATTCGTATATAGATCTTTAAAAAATTAAAAAAAAGTTTTTTTAAGGGATTACCGGCAGGGGATTGTTGGTTCAGAAATTGATAAAATTTAATGTATACATATATATTTTACTATAAAAAAAAGACATGATTAAAGTTTGGTGAACTTTTGGAGCCTGAGAAAAAACTTATAAACATTTAAAGTTCCACAAATCCGCATATTTTTCTTTAACTCTTAATTGTATAAAATTGTATATAAAACTGTCGGTTCAGAATTCACTCAAATTTTGTAGGACGTTAGTTAAACAACTAACGAATAATTTGAGTGCTTATAAAAAATGGTTTGGAGCCTGTGAGCATAGTAATAAACAAATAAAAGTTCAAAAAAGTATACTTAACCTCAAAAAAATGAGTCAAATCAGCTTCTGTCTGAAACTTTTTTTCAATAATTATGATAAGTAGAATCGCTTAATGTGAATGTAAAATCATTATTTAATGTACCTTGTTTTATCTAATCTTTGTTATCAGTGTACAACGTGAATATACGAGAAATTAAAAGTAGACTTTGTTTTGACTAGCTACGTAACGATAGTACTCCCTTAAACGTCAAGATTCACCAGTCTAAATTACATTTTGGTAACTATTAAAATTTTGTAATTTGAACTCATTTGTTTCAACAAATTCAAACTATAGATTCGATATCAGAAAACATATTTCAATCCTAGCCTTTTTGTCTAAGATAATGGATACTAAAAACGTTTACACGCAAATGTGTAGTTTGTAAAAGTTACAATAATTGAAGTGTATATATATTTTATATTGGATTTAGAGGAAGCCACGTGCCAATGAACGGCCAGCGAATTTTTTCATACGATCACGAAAATTATCATAGCCCAAGTATTATTATTTATATTACGTGTATATGTATACGACGATCACTAAGGCTTTAAACTCTCCCATAATCGCGCTTTTCCCAGATCGTTCACCTCGAGAAGAAAAGCGTTCGAGCTCACGCATCAGTTTGGCTGCACGCAACAACAGCTTCCACCTCTCTCTCTCTCTCTCTCTCTCTCTCTCTCTCTCTCTCTCCGCAAGAGAGCTGAACTCCCTTAGTCCAGTCCCTTTTATGCCCTGCCAGCCTTAAATCATGAGCCGGGAAATAACTTACGTTCGGATGGGACTACACGGCTGCCGCTCGTCGGCGCGGAAGAAGAGGTGCGTGATATGCCAAGAGGATGAGCGGCCTGACCTTTGAGGCTACTCGCCCTCGACCCGCCGTTGCCGCTCATGCTCTTGTTTTATGCTCCTTCCTCTCTCTCGCTCTCTACTCTCGCTCTTGACTTACGGCCTCTTCTATACTTCGTCACCTTGGGATCTTCTAATGTAACTCCTCTTTTATATAGACCGCTTCTTCGACTTTTCAAGTCCATTCGTTCACCGACTTTCGCTTACCAGCGATTTTCTAACATGGAAAAACATCGTGAGAGAGAGAGAGAGAGAGAGAGAGAGAGAGAGAGAGAGAGAGAGAAGGACGCATTGTCGAGACGTCGAGAGAAGAAGGCACACACAGCATACAGAGAGATAAAAGACACATACACTCGCGCCGAAACAAAGAAGCACCTCTCGACGACGACTATACACAACAACGACACAAAAATAATCCACACGAAAAAAGGAAGTACGACCGAAGGAAACGCGATTCCGCTCGCGAGAAGGTTCACATTTCTCGAGCCCAGAGCTTTTTCTTTTTTTCCTTCTCTCTCTCTCTCTCTCAGCGACGCGGCGTGTACACGTTCGATGGTCATCTTCGCCGCCGTTCGTCGATATATAACGTCGCGCGAGTCGCGCCGGTATCGCACCGCTTCGATCGCATCGCTCATGTATATACGCTGTGCTGCTGCAGCTGTATATACGGCAGCGGTGTGTGCCGCGAAGAAATAACTTGCGCGCAATGCGAGCGAAAAGGGGTAGTTGTTGCTGTATATACGTGTATATACACTCTCTCTTTCTCTCTCTGTCGACTCCTACCGGAGATTTGCGAGCTCGAAGAGTACAATGGCGAAATTTATATTTGGATTTGCCAAATTTTTCTGCACAACACTGCAAAACCTGTCAGACGTGGAGAGACGTTGGCTCGACGTGTGTATATTATGATGAGATGATCTTTGAGAAATTACGAATAAACGTTACTCTGAATTTCGAATTCGCTCAATCTCGCGCAAGTGATTTTCGTAGAAACGCTTAAGATGTTTGTCGAAACGGAGAGCTTCGCTTATTTTTTTCACAAGCGATCGCTGCACACATATCCGGTCTCGCGGGCAAAATTGCTGCGCATCGGGGAGAATCGCGCGCGAAGATCACTGCTCTCTCGGTCATTTTCTCAAATCGGGAACATCTTTTGTTTTTGTGCCGTGTGTGCGCATGTGTATCTGTATGTGTGTATTCGTTCGAGGAAGAACACCGCCAATTGTAGAAACTCCGAGTGATGGGGCTACATATAATTATAGGCGTATATGTGTGGCAATTCCATAGTTGGCTCTTACTTAGTATAGTATAACCATACGCACGCGATCGGTTGTAATCGGTTCTCCTCTTGTGTATATGTGTGTAATATAGGTGTATATCTATATGCTCGTTGCGTGCGAGTCTCGTTTGATTTCAATTTCAAGGCTGCACCGGAAGACTTTTAATGCGAGTTGCCGCGCGCGGCATATTATAATGATTAATGTCTAGAGTTGAGGCACGTCATTGATTTTACATGCGTACTTTTAATAGAATCGCGCGGGAAATGTATGATTATATTCCTCTCTGATTATTTCAGACCTGATGATATGTGCCGATTTACATTTATTAAAAATACCGACGCGCGTTAAATTCCCACAGTCTACTGATGCCGTCGTCACGTGTCGAGTAAAATTTATACAAGAGGACTGTATTAATAGTCACTTTCACCGTGTATACCCATAACCAAAGTGCCAAGATCCGTCGCCCTGTAAAAACATCCTGGAGAAAAGTGCATCAGTGTGGTAAAGAAAAAAAAACTACCATCTATATTGATTCAATGAGCGTCTCGAGTGAAATAAGCTATGGGAAATCAGAGCAGGGTGCAGTACGTCTGTAGCAGCAGCAGCAGCGGCAGCATCAGGAGTGTCGGCAAATGGAAGGAGCGTTTGATTTACGCACGGGACCGTGTGCTGCTGCTGCTGCTTCTACACGTGAGACAACGCTCTCAAGAGGCGACAGAGCGCTGAACGACACGACCCTCGAGGACACAGCAAAGCGCGTCTGTCGTGTAAAAGAGAAGCTAAAAAATCGTCGCCGCGACGATGCATCTTCTCTTATACATGCTGGTATATAATATATAGATATCCATCTCAGAGAGAGAGAGAGAGAGAGAGAGAGAGATATAGAGAAAAGTCATCCTCCGAATACGAAATATTTTCCAGCCGAGGAGCTTTTCACTTTTCGCGTCGCGTCGTCGGTGCGAAATCGAGCGTCGCCGACTAAGAGCGTGTTATCTATTCGGAAGAGACGTGGCTTCCGGCCTCGAGGCGGTGGCGGCTGCGTCGTTTGTCAAACTCGACGGGGATCTCTCTCGGCTCGTCTTTCTGCAGTTTCTGTGGCGGCGGCACTGATTCGCATTAGCCTCGCGGGCCGCAGCGGCGGTGGCTGTTGCATCGGGAGCAAGTGCACCCAGCGACAGGACGTGCCGCTGCCGCCGCCGACGAAGCGCCCCACAGTCGAGATGGATCGCTGATAAGCGACGCTGCTGCAGCCTGTTGCTAGCCTCTGATCCTATACTCTCACAGAGATCTCTCCTCGTCCTGTAAATCTGTTCACGCTATTTTACCTCGCCGTAGGGACTTTTTTCTTTTTTGACTTTGAACTATCACCGGTTATAAATTTCTTTTTTAGCTTGTATTAAAATTGAGCGAGTGATTTACGAAAATTAATTTATTCGGTATACTTTCTTCCGCGCACTTTTACTTCTCGGAATCGACGCGACCCAGCAGCAGACCGTTCTCTCGTACGGATCAATAAAAATAAAAAAATAAAAAAAATAAGTCCCAGCGCGTAACGCAGGCAAAATCGTACATAGCGCGGGTGGGGCATAAACACGCGGGGGATAAGCGCGCGCACATATTTAAAAGGCTCGTGTGTGCTCAGCCGATTATCGATGCGCAGGAAACAGGGACCGGTCGCTCCTCGGGACATAATACGCGACTCGTTTTCGAGAGCCTCTCGCGACATTATTTTCTTATACGATGCTTGCGTATGTATGCACGCGCGTGTGTGTGAGTATTGACGACACATCCGGCCAGATTAAGAAAATCGAGCGGGGATATTTCGTCGAGCGCGCGCAACGGGACGAGTTGCTTGTTTTCGGGCTTGTCTTCTTCTTCTTTTTTTTTTACCAGCTGAGCAGTAACTCTGGGCGATTGCGCGGACTTTTTCCACCGCGAGATTACTCGCTAATCGGGACTCGTCACTTACCCGAAACAGAGAATAAAGTTTCATTAAGATTATGCCGTAAGTGTGTTATGTGTGTGCGCTCTCCCTCTCTCTCTCTCTGCGTGTACATTAGTGG
>UCQR01005669.1:0-11303 GCA_900474235.1 Cecidostiba semifascia
CTTCTATTCATTCTATGCTTTTATTCGACCACATAATGGTTTTGAATAATTTTTAGATTTTGCAGAATACATGATTGAATGTTAATTTCAGCATTTTTTCATGTAAACACGAAAAACGAAATAGAAATTTTTATTAATTCGAAACATATATTCTGAACTACACTACTATTCATTTATAAAAGAATTCTTATTTTTCTTCCACAAAATGTCAAAGCTTTGCCATTTTTCTTGCAACGATAACTATTTTACCATATTTTTATCCATGGCTTCTTTTTTTAGACGATGATGGCTTAATTACTGGCGAATATGGATTTATAACCGCGGATGGTATTTACCATGAAACTGCATATGCAACAGATAAAACTGGTGATTTTATTATAACAAAAATGAGGCATAGAAAAATAACTAGTTGTAAGTACTTTTAACATTATCAATAAAAGGTTATTTTCATTGTGAAAAATAAACGTATCTTATTTTTCTTGCAAAGTGAAAGATGCTGAAGAAATATTCAAAGACAAACCAGAACAAGCGAAGATGCTAGCAGAAGCTCTTGTAAAATCTTGTGCGTCATGTGAAATTCCTGAATTAGAAAGACAAGAAACATCCTCTTTTGTGAAAGCGGAAACTACGACTATTATACCAAAGAAAATCGAAGTCCGCTTGGAAAAAAAATTAGATCTTGCTATGAAGGAGATGATGAAAGTGCTGAATAAAAAAGCTGATACCGTGCAAACAGGTAACACTTTTCATAAAATAGCTTAAGATAATAACAATATTGGGTCAATTTAAACAAAATCTACTTTTAATTTACTTGCTTTTAATAAAAAATTGAACGAAATTTATTACGATAAAGTTCTTAATCGTATTATAAAAGTATAACAATATAATATAAAGAAAAAATTATTTATAATAAACTCGTACATTACTTTTAACCTGCACTCAGAATAAATTTCGTGAGAAAATGTTAATCATTATCCGTTGTTATGAAAGTAAATTTTCTGTTATAATTTAATTTGCTTCCATAATTAGAGCAATCAACATGCAAGCTGAACCTGATTTCAAATTATGTAAATTGTGTCCTATAAGCATTTCCATTTTTCCAATCGTAGACAATCCCGAGGATAAATTTTCCCGCAAAGAAAAGAAATTATCTGGCATCTCAAATCGATCAGAAAAGGAGCTGAACCCGTCGATCAACAACACGACAAACGAGATTATTCGTGACATGGTGGATGCCGCAAAAAAGGTCTTAGAGAACGAGGGTCCTGAAAATGAAAGGGAAGAATTGACGAGCGACGAGATACTGGAGAAAATGGCGAACGATTTGTTCTACAGATTTAACTATACAATTACTTCTCACGGTCATTGGGAGGACGGATTTCGCGACGGTAGAAAGGACGGCGAGTACAATGCAAAATTCAAGGAGGGCATAGACACACACGTCAAATACATATCCAATGAATTTGGTTATCAGCCGAATATAACGTTGGTTCCACGGCAAGAAGAAACTATTGATAATGATGATGAAAACACCGACAATGCCGAGAACAAAACCACGACCGAGATGGTACCTTATAAAGGACACTATTTCAATTGGTTCAAGAAGTAATTGACATTCCGAGTACCTGATTAAATTGTTCAATTTTTACCGAAGCGGTATTTTACTTTAGAGACAAAACTTCATCTCTTTCATTTTGTTGCATTTTTTCATATTGAGTATAGTACATAATATATATTTTGTCACATGTTACTGTAACTAAATATGTATAATTTTATCTTGATTGTAGTTAAACTGTAATGACGTAAAAATGAATATGATTTGAAAAAATAAGCAGTCCTTGCTAAATGTATATCTAAAAGCAAACACGACAACTAATTCTGAGACATTTATACAATATTTTTGAAAATAATAATGATAATTTTTGTAATTGTTAGCCTAGTCAGTTTTTCCTTTTCCTGTATCTAAAACTTTTTTCCATCTATTTGTTTACACTATAGAATAAGGTCATTTTTCCACATTTGATGATCGCCAGTACGAACGGTATAAAATCGGAATTCCGTTCATATCTTAAATTTTTTTATTCCCCGAAAAAAATCCAGTTTTTAATAGGTAGTGCACGAGGAAATACTTGCGGTAATTTAAATGAGATATATAAATTTTAGCTAAATACACGTTCAGATTGAAAATGTGAGACAAACCTTTTTATAATCAAATCAATTATTCGGATCACATTTCGTGAAAATGCTATCAAAATAAAAACTACTTTTACAATAAGAATTTTCTTCTTTTTTTTTTAAATATGTAACACATTAGAAAGTCGCCTGCAGTATCGGTGACACTAAAAAACAACACTATTCACATGTTGTTAGTTTTAAGCAGAAAGTGGCAATCAAAGATGATACTTGGCTTGAGTATACAGCATTAAATCTTTACTGACCAGATGTCACAAAGAATCCAGGTAACGAGTGAAATTTCTCTTAAAGGTACTTATACTTTTATTATCATCCCAAAAAGATTCATCAATATGATAGTATATAGGTGGAAGCAGTTTTATACTTCGAATGTACATTAAAACATGCATCGATCCACTAGATTATACATAAAATCGTAAAGTCCTAGTTTCTTCAATTTTATTATACATAAGAAAACATATAGTAAACAATGCAGAAATTTTCTTTTAACTATCGAAACTGATATCTTTTATAAAAACATAATATATTATTATGCATATACATTTTTGTTTGATTAATATAAAGAATTTAACTTAAAACAAATGACGTATGTTATGAAACATAGAAGTTTTTTTACCGACTTCGAGAAACACAAAAATGTATATGTCAGTTTTATGAATGAAACTCTACATTAGTATTCCACGCGCGTCATAAGTATACTATCAAAATGTTTAGACTGCCCCTTCAAATACGTTTGAATGTCATTGAAGTAGGACATTTTTATGAAAATACCTTCAGCAATACTAGGTCTTCCTCGATCTGATGCTAATCGCCCAATAAAGTTTTGATGATTCAATCCAACGTGACATATTCTTCGAATAACTGTGTTCGCCAAGTGAAAGTACGTTAGGGCAGATACGTTAGAGTGTATTTATAGATTCTATTTACACTCGAGGAAAGATCGAATATTATGGTAAATCTTCTTCCTTATTATCATAAATCATAAATAAATTATCGTTACATTGTCAATACCTTATCCGAACATCATATTACTCTTAAAAAATACTTTTTTTAAACTATATCTTTTGTTTTATATCAAATAATTGAATAGGCACATATGTAAAAAAAATTACGCATCAATTTTTAATTAAAAAATCTGTTTGAGTTGAAAAACAGACATAGGTAAGTTCAAGATCAAGCATTAAGAGGCATACGATCACGATAAGAACAAACAAGACGCAGGATGAAACAGACAGACATGTGGATGTATTCGCACTCTATTTTAATATTCCTACATGAGTGAAGTAGTCAAACCACGTTTTCATTCTTCTTCACTCCCGTCTTGACAATTATCTGTACGAGTCACATATGTAAAATGCAATATACAATAAAATGACGATTCACTGAATTCTTTCCGTATACGCCTACATACTTCACGACAGCGGAATTTTATGTAAACGCCGAGTTCGGATGCTATTGTCTCTGTTTATAAAACTATCATTAGAATGGTGATAAATCGACCGCGCGTTATTTATCAGCAAACAAAATTTTTATAATATAAAATTGATATTTTAGACACATGTCATATAGTTTATTGACACGTGAAATTGTCTAATTTGCATGGAAACTATATAAGAAACTTGCTCATTCGTTGGCAACAATATCGCGTTAGAACACTGATGATTTGCATAATATTTTTGCGCTTTTAGGTATATATCACAATTTGGAAAGTATTTCTGATTGTCAGAAAATCCGAGACAAGTTTATGTGCTTTGTGAGTTATGAGCTTTTGCACGTGCAAGCGCGTAGTCACGATCGCACATGTGCATATCGATGTCCTAAGTATGCTATACGTTATACCACTACAATGACATATTCAAAGATATTTATACAAAAAGTTTCCTGATATACGAAAAAAAAACATTGTGTCGAAGAATAAAATCACTAGTATATTTAAAATAATAGAATTCACGTAGACATCAATAATGTTCTAGCTAGACGCATTATCATATTTTGAAGTGAATAAATTGCATATTGCGCTCATTAAACGGCAAGTCATAAAACCAAGAATAAAACTAAAACAAGGAAGCACATTTCACAGCCGGCAATCAATACGTCGTCATCCCTTTAAAAGAATCATCTCCGCAAAACGATACACCACACACCTCGATCCGGCAGTATATGCAATAAGGTCAAGGCTCGAGACAAAGCACGTGCGCGTCGGCACCATCAACAGCAGCAGCAGCAGCAGCAGCATTCCCCGCAAAAGTTCCAACAAGAGCAAGCGAAGAGCTCTCAACTTTCACACCAGCGCTTAACAAGCTACAGGCGCTCCTCTCAGCAGACAGCATCAATTTGCCGTATCATAATAAGCCTGCCAATAAATTCCCCGCGCGCGCGCGTGCCGCATCTCTCTAAGGGCAGCATCGCAGCGCTTCCTCCTCTTCGGCTGCACGCATCGTCACAGGAGGAGAAGAGAGAGAAGAAAAAAAAAGAAGAAAAGTGGGCCCACACCGCTACACGCATCCCCGCGACGATATGGTGGGGAAAAAAGCCGGGCAGCCGATTGGCCGGAAGCGCGCGGCACTGGGGGCCCGCATATATCTCCGGTGTTTCGACCATGCGAGCTCACTACAACCACCTCGACGACTGGTTCCTTGACTCACGCACGCACCTGATGAGCGAGAGAGAGAGAGAGGAAGAGAGACAGGAGAGTCGTATAATATAAAAAAAGGGGGCATCAGAGCTGCTCGTGCGTCGGTCGCTCGCGGTTTCGCGGTGTGTGCGCGCCTCTCCATAGCAGCATACACAGCCAACAAGTGCGATCGGCCCAACTGGCCCAACGGACACACATCGCCTCAGACGTAGATCAGAGAGCACGAAAGCAACATGAGTTGTCGAATAATCGTGTGTACGCTCCTCGGGCTGCTTCTGCTTCAGGGAAGAAGCTTCGCCGAAGAGCTTCGCAGTAAGGAGGAGGACACGAGTATCCTGAACTGCGTCTTCGAGGCCAACAGCGCGAGCTGCGCCAGGCAGAGGATGTCCGCGGAAATTGACAGGATCGAGCTTCAGGTCACAGGAAGGGCTGGCGAAGTGCCCATGAGCAAAGTCATCGAGGAGAGCGGCAGTCTTTTGGCTGATGGAATCCAAGCAATCTTCGGTCCGGAGGACGACGAGGGTGCAGCAGAGGACGACGGTGCCGCAGTTGGTATGTGGATTTTATGAATGAAAATTTTCGATAAACGCGCGCTACACTATATACTTTTGCATAATATGCGTCGCTCGTAAAGTCAAGCGGTTGTTTAGACACACGCGCGCGCGCACGTGGAAGTATTACCTATAGCGAGTTAAACGCGCGGCGAGGCTAAACCGCTCGAACTTGACATTAACGAACTTGGCAACCTCTAATTTAACGCGTTGAAATTGTGATGAACTTCGAGTTATAATATGCTATTTTAGAGCCGCTCGTTAAAAAGGTGGAATTCTTAGTTCGAAATCGGAAACGATATACGACATTAACCCACATCGGCGGCGGCTTTTTACTGCAAGTACCACCCCTCTCAATTATCCCGACAATATACAGATCGGAAGCAAGTGTCGCGTAATTGCGTTGTTGTTCACCGTCAAAGTCTCTTGCTTTCGTCTGTTACGGTATAACGAGGTAATCAGCGCTATGTGTACGTACTACACTGCGCTCTCACGCTGCATCGGACTGTCGGATAGCTTCTTCTTAATTAGTCATCATAATAAGCTCGGGCTCACGTGTCAATGGAACAACTGTTATTTTTACGGTGAAGCCGTGACTCTTTCGACTTTCAAGGGACACTAGATGCGTCGTTATACTTAGAAACGAATATCGTGTCTCATCAGATAAGGATTTTTCGGATAATCAGGAGGTGGGCATCTCTCGCAGGCTCGCCTCGTCTCATTGCACTCGCGCGCTTGTTAAGTGAAAAGAATATTCTCCGCTGCAGTGTTTGTTTTAATTATAAGGTTGTCATTGTTGTTGCTGTAATTATGCCGTAATTTAGAATAATGAAATTAAAAAGATTTTCATTGTCAATGCTACGTGTATTATGAGAATCGTTCGCGTAATTACTATTTCTATGATTGCACACGCCGTAAATATTGAATTATGAGCACATAGTATTTACTAATTGGGTAAATTAAGTTAATGATTTGTTTAGCTGGTAAAAATATAAAATATTCACGTTGCATGATTAAAAAGATTAAACTCATTTTTGCATATATATATATTATAATTAACATATACTTGCGCACATTTCGCGAAACAAATATGAAATAAGAAGAAAAAAATTAAATGCCAGAGCACACATGCACTTTACGTAATCATCATATGAAGAAAAAGAATAGAAACAGGACCGCAGTAAAGTAGTCTGATTTTTCAAGTGCAACGAGGCGAAAAGTCCGATACGTTGTTCGCGCACGACATTGTTACACACAGTCAAACACAGACTGGAGGCAAATTGCTAACGGAATAAAAACTCGTGCAACGAGTCGAATTTGGCGCGACTGCCTCAACGAGCCTTATCCGCCTCTCTGATGCCTACTCCTTGTTGTCGTCGTCGATATACGAATTGTGTTTTTATGTCACCGGTCATATACATTTTAACCGGGCGACGTCACGATAAATCGTATACACCTAACGGTCAATTCTGCGCGCGCGCGGTGGACTACGTTCACGAATTGATGAGTGCGATTTGTATGTGCGAGAGCGTATTTTTCTATACGCGTTCTGAACGACCAAAAAATAACGTCATTTTCTGGCACCTGCATTGTTACATTAATTAGCTGCGGTATGTATACCGTTAATCAATTTAACACGCGTGCGCAGCTTCCGAGATTGTCGTGCCTCGAACAATATTAAATCCTCGATTTATATTCATAGGATCGTAATTTTAGGGTGAAATATCGGCAAAGTACATCGTTTCTCGCATGACGTGCAAATTGAAAACCGTTTTGCCTCTTCTACATTATCAGGCGTAAATTCGACGCACACATAAAATTTGAAATTTCTGATGATGAAATAAATCGCCATACCATATGGTGATCTCATTTGAGGAATGTCCAGCTTTCGAGAAAAATTGTATTATTATTCAAATTTAAAAATTTCTAGCTTTCAGTGTACACTTTCGCCACACGCACTATCTCCAGCTCACCCCCAAGCGTATTCGTACACCTCTGTTATTATCAGTCATTAACGCGAAAAAAGTGCAATTTACACGTAAATTGAAAAATTTCTTCTCGACAGCTATTCTTCCTGTGCATATGTTCAGCGTTCAAAACGTTGCAGTCTCTCCAGACTTGGAGTGCGTCTTAATGACACTTAACGACTGCGCGCGAAAGTACAAACGCGTCGATTCGCCGCACTGTAGGCCAGGAAAAAGGTCTGGGGTGTAGTGCGTTTGTGTCTCTGGTATATCCGCGAGCGGTCTTTTTTTCGAGAATTTCTTGATTTTCACGAGGAATATGGGTCAGAGCGGGTCCGTGTATTCTCTTTCCTATTTTCTCTCTCTTATTATTCTGATTCATGGGTGGCGGCGGCGCTTGGAATGCTGCTTGAGTCATTCATTAACAGTTCGTCGTGTCGCGGCATCAAATTAAAGAAATTTTTCAAGTGGTCCATGTACAGTGCGCCAGAAAAACCGGCTATCATGTGTTTGGAATAAGTGGTCGGATTAATAGAGACGAGTTGTAACGACGCGTTTTCAGTTAGAACGTCGCTGTGAAAGTACGAATTTTTTATGGAAAATAAAAAACGCTGAGAGAGAGAGAGAGAGAGAGAGAGATTTTGAAGGAAATACGTTCGCTCGGACCTTCGCTTGAATTTTTTATATTCACGTTCACGAATTAAAATTATTTGAAAAGAAAAGACGATTTTTGCGTAAAAATATTTCTTTGTTCGAATTCGAGAAGATTTATTAATTGCAAGTTCGCGAACATTATTCCGGAATGCGATTTCCAAAGAATCTGACTTATGAAAAGTGAGGCCAGATCAGAAGATACACCGAGCCATAATTCACGTGCCGCAAAGAAATAAGTACACTCTCCCATCAAGCGCATACAAAACTATTGTTCCATCATCGAAGAAACATTTTTTTTACAACGATCGCGCTGCCGACTTAATTTATTAAACGCTATAATACTTAAATTCAAATATAGTCCCGCAATCACGGAATCACAAAGAAGCTATTAATTATCGACGCAGCGTGTGTAATTTACGTAATAGGAAGCTATAGCGTTTAATTCAAATAGCGAGCGCTCAATCGGCCGTAATCGATTTTACGTCGTCGAATTACTGAAATTCATCACATTAAAGAAACTAAAGACAGTAGTACACGCATCCATCCGTTTAATTGATGTTCGATTATTATTCCCGTACTTATATACACACGCGAAAACAATGCTAATAGCTTATACGCACTATTGCATTGGCGCGTAACGATGCGGCGTGTGAGAGTAAAATTACTCGAGCTTTCGAAGTGGAAAAATGGATTTCAAGGTCAACTCGCGACGTATTATAAAGCATATCCACGCGAAAGAACTGGAAGATATTATTATAAAAGAGAAGCATCTGCTCGGCGAGGAAGAAATAATTTACCGTCCTCTCTTTTCGCTCGTTTCACCGCTCTCTCGAGCCTCCTCGTATATAGCTCGAGGCACATCACATCGCCCCTTCGCTGAAAAGTCATTCGTTCGGAGTCATATCTTTCGCTTCCGTATACGCGCCTGAGCTCATTCTTACGATGTTTACAGCCAGGTCTTAAAGCTGCGTAGCCTACCCTCTATGACTCGCCAACTTTTCAATGCTTATATATACAGCTTCTCTCTCCGATGAACTTTGATAATTGCTCGCTTTGAGACACGGCGATGAAAATATACTTTCTATTTGAGTTTTTCGCGAGAAGAGTCTCAAAGAGTGGACAAATCTTCTGCTGACATAGTCGAGTTAATTGAAAGTCGGACGACGGTGACCTAGTACAGTTACAGTAGATATTATAATCTCATTCGCGTCAATTCGCTCGGGTATGATCCTGTATACTTTTTCTCGGCGAGCCTTCAAAAGATCTAGATAAGCCCTGAATTCTTCATCAAAAGAAGAAGCCTTATCGTTTTCCGTATCTTCTGCCTACACCGTATTTCACATGTCCCGCGAAACTCATGAATGAGTTTCGGTAACGGGTTCACGATACGCGTATACAAGAGAGAAATGAATATTCATCCGGTTATCTCTGCGGGTTATGTGGTTTATACGAGGATGCCGAGAGGACTTTCACTTTGATCGTGAGCGCGCGCGCTCACGAGCAAGGGACGTCTAACGGAAGACGAGATAATTCCGGAGACAAGTTTTCGAGTCAGAATCTGGGAGCGGAATTCATCGCGCTTCTTCTTGATGTAAATTAACCAGTGAAAGTCGGGAGCGCTTTGGAGGATATACTGTTTTTTATTACGCATAATTTATTTTTCATTTGAGTTTTTTTGGCATTTGTGTGAAGATTCCTTTTTTATTATATTTCGTACTTAGGAAGAATGTCAGTTCTTGCCTGGGATTTGTCCTCTGATAAAGCACTAAAAAATGTGATAAAATAGTCTTCAAGTTCAGTAGTCTGCCCGAATATTGGAAAGGATGCACATAGGGCATCAAATGTGATTCCAAAACAATTGTACAAATCAACATCGAACTTATTAGCATATATATATATATATATATATATGCGCGTTTTAAAAATAACTTTAACAGAAGGTTTATCACAGGAACTCTCGTCTCGACCCACAGCATGCATTATTCAATTACAAAATGGTCATAAAGAATCACATCTACTTGGTATTCCGTAACACCGTTGGTAGAGACGAATTCGATTTTACATTCAATTTCGTTGCAACGAAAGTTCCATGCCCTAGTTTCAATTTAATTTTAAAGTGATTTAAGCGATGCTATAAAGAACTATAAACTATCAACTGCACTAGATTAGTACACACGTAACAGAGTGCATTGTCCGAGTAGGTCGTGCTCTACGCGCACTAATTGTTTTTCTCACAAGTCAACACGCGTCGGCGCGTTTTTGACCTTTCTAGCCGTACCTAATACCTTTCACGAGAAGTAAATGTCGCTGACTAGCCTCACATAGCATCAGATGGAACAGGCAATGCATGCTCACGGCGTTTAATGTACCGAACCCAAGACATAATTACTTTCTAACAACTGCCGCGTAAATGGCATTTAGCTCCACACGTATAATTTGAAATATAGTTTTGATCCTGATTAATAAACGGCTTTGTTTTCTAAGAAAAAAAATTGTCATTGAAAAAATATTAATATCAGCAACAAGCAGTCAAAACTACTTTACCATCAATATTAATTATTCTTTCTCTTTTACAGAAGAATCGCGCAAGAAGAAGTTTGGTAAAAAGAAGAAGAAGCACCTCCAGAAGCTTCTTATGATCGGCATGCTCATCAAGTCTAAGATTGGTCTTCTCCTGCAGCTGCTCTCGACGCATTTCCAGGTTAAATTCTTCGTGATCGCGATCCTCAGTCTGATCATCAACGCCGCTCGCTTCTGGCTTGACCTGAAGAAGAGTTACAGGCCGTCCAAAGTAATCTACTACGAGCACGCCCAGCACCAACACCACTACGACCACGACGACGATCACGGCATCTGGGGCAGGTCTTCGGACGAAGCTCCCCAGGAACTCGCTTACAACGCTTACACGCCCGAACACTGATCGGCTTCGATTCGATCACATCGAATTTCGTTCGTTGCGCCGTTTTTTGCTCTGACGACAAGACCGGACGAGATGTTCAAGTTCTTGCATTGAAATCTTTGTTAGCCTACTGTACGAATGTATTGCGACAGGTTTGCGGAGACTCTGCTATAAAGAACATAGTTTGTCCTTAGCTTTGTCGTTGGAGTATTCGAAAAATTATCGATTTTGTACAGAGTCGCGGAATGTTGTTAGACATTTTGTGAAATTTTGAATTTTTAAAAAATTTATCAGGACTAATAATGTAAAGTATTTTTTTTTACTCGAGTAGAATACCGAGATTAGAAATTGCTCTCTTTTTAGATATTTATATCGTTTTCACGGGTACTTTTTTCATAAAAGTTTGA
>UCQR01005671.1:0-11155 GCA_900474235.1 Cecidostiba semifascia
TCGCAGAACTGCGCGGAACATCGCAACGCCTCTTTTTTCTCTGAGCAGCGCGTAGTGTATAGTGTCGTCTTTGTCAGTCTCTCTCTCACACACACATACACACACACACACACATACACAACACACGCGCACTCGGAGCAGTGACTCGTGCGAGAGCGAGAATATAAAAGGCAGCGCGCAGCCGCCATAGTGCGCACTTTATTCCCCTATAGCGCGACGCAGTAGTAGTCGAGAAGCAGCAGCATAGCAGCAGCATCAGAGTATAGAGAGAGAGAGAGAGTGTGCGCGCAATAAAGTGAGGTTAAGTTTCTTCATATCCAGCACTTCAAGCTCTATATAGCTGGGGATATCGTATAGACAAAGTGCGGACAGTGTTATAGTGCCTCTCGACAAAAGGTCGGCGATTGAATAGACAGCCATCAGATATATAGGTGCCGCGCGCTCCGTAATCAGTCTCGTGTGCGAAAAAGGAGGGCCTGTTATCTCTCTCTCCTCTCTTCACTCTACTACTCTTGTTCAGCAGTGCTCATATACACACATACTCTTTCTGTATGAAGGCGGGCTTGGACTCGGGGACGGCAGCAGCAGACTGGCTAGCGGCGGGATGAAATAATAAGCGAGGCGTGCTGGCAATTCATCGCCTCCTCGTAGCCGAAGGCTTAACGCACGGGCGTCCGTACTCAGTCCTCAGTGTAGGCTAGTCGGTCGCCGAGTCGTCGCGCGGCTATATATAATAGTATATATAATACGACATCCAAAGGCTCTCCCTCTCACTTTATACACCTGATATTTACTCCTTATCTCGCCTCGTGCGGCTCTTGTTGTCACGATCCACCTACGCCAAGATTTTGCCTGCAGTGAGTTCTTTGGATTGATCCGTCGCGTGCAGAGGAGGCTCGTGCCAATGTTGTTATTGTTGTGAAAACTAGCAGCAGCGGCAGCAGCGCCCTACAAGTATCTGACGTTTTCGAACGCAACGTTCGAAAGGGCTGCAAAGTTCGAGATCGTCATCAATGAGAAGCTCAATGTTCGTCGCACTATCGACATCACGAGACATCATCAGCCCAGCAGCCGATTCTGGATCGGTCAATCGCTAGCATCACATCAGCCTATAAGTGTAGCTGTAATTAGACATCGAAGGAGGAGGAGAAGAAGAACAAAAAGTAGCAGCACTTCGCAGCAGCAGTGATAAGCCGGATTTTCAGAGTGAATTCTCGGGCCCGATAAGAGTAGCGCTAATCTGAAATAGAAAAGAGCGATCGAATAAGAATACATATTGTTATCGTGTGTCGCGCAGTCCGGCGTTGTATATACACACAACAGCACAGTAAGAGCGACAGCAGCAGACACACACTAGAGAGAACTGAAGATGGCGGCGAGCGGTTGTCTCAGCAACTGCACGCGACCTGGCATCTTCGAGCACGAGTGGACGGCCGAGGAGTTGTGGGCACCCTGGAATGTTCTGGCTGACTACTTCGAGTATCAGCCCTGGCTGTTCTCGCTGCTTGGAAGTGCCATGGTCGGATTGTCCGGAGTTTTTCCGTTGCTGGTCATACCTATCGACGAGGCTGCCGATCTCAAGCACGGAGGTAAGATACCGTGTGAGCAGCGACCCCTAGCGGCGATCGACATCTTCCTTTCTTTTGCGGATTAATAGTATTTGTGGCTCGGTAACCCGGTATATGCGTTGCGTGTCGTTAATGGTGGAAGTAAAAAAAAAGAAGACGTGACGGGAGTTTAAGGTGGCTCTGTTTTTATATTATATTCATCATCTGTATATATATACCGGTTCGAAACAATCGATGCGTCACCCTACACATCAAAATATTTTGTTCCCTGTACTCGCTGTGGGAATTTATTCAATGTTCATAAAAATACAGCGTAAAAGTGAGGAACGAACGCCGATAAGGTGTTTAACCACCACATTAACAGGAAAATCTGAGACATATTAATGTTTATAAACTCTTGGCTGATGCATTTTGGAAGCTTACGTAAAAGTCGCTCGTTCAATGAAAATTCATCGAAAAAAAAAGCGTGACCAGATTAGATTATAGCCTACTGTACTAAAATTATTTCAGTACTTTGTGCTAAGATAACACATTCTCTCAGCTTTGAGCTATTCATCGTGTTTACTAGTCGCCTCGGTGAGGTCACTCCGATAATCATTCGCAAACTATTATCTCTAATTAACATGAATTCTCATCCCAGTGAAATCCCATGATAAAGTCTTGTTGCGTCTGGCTCACATTTTGAAGACACATCATGTAACCACCGCTGTTCATGTCGCATTATTATAGGTGAATAAGGTATCCAGACGAGAGGCATATAGACATAGCGGAGAAATTCATTAAACGAGAGCCCTATTCAACGTCGTCGCTAATTCCCGCGGCGCGGCTGCATCAAAGGATTATGTAATTTTATGTATAATGACAGAATAATACCCAAGATAATCACGCACACTTACATTCCGAGAGAAAACCTTTAGAAAGCTTCATCGTGATGTTCAACAGGATGAAAATCATAATACCGCGAAACTTCGCATTTCTCCACTTTCTTCTCGACTTTCCTAACTATATACCGTCGTCTGCTTCTTTTCAACGGCAAAGTATATATAAACCCATCAGCCATTGTCATCGCGAGCGGATGTTTTGTTTAGCCGCGCGGCTATCAACATTATAGTCCCGCAACCGCGTACCGATCAATATTCACGTAAAACTTTGCGGCTGCAATTAAAAAAAAAAAGAATAACTTGCTTATACAATGCGCGTCGAAGTCATTGTTTTCGTATATGCGCGTCGATAATGTCGTTATGTCAGCCGGTCGAATTGCATACGATTATAAACAAAAATCGGCCAGACACAATGTGTAATCATTGCGTGAGCTCTCTCGCGAGTTTTTCGCCGTTTCACGGTGTAGAGAAGAAGCGTGACGCGTTTGTAGTCCTCACGGCCACGGCCAAGCACGTGGATATATAAAAGTCACTCGATCGTTTATATCTCTTCCATTTCTTTTTCACACGAGCGAGTTCGTTGGGTGTAATTTCGAGGGAACGGCTACGGTCAGTCCATATATGGCCAGCTGGATTAAGCCCGATAATAATTTTCACTCGCTTGACTTCTTTTACGTTCGACTTGGTGAATTTTTCACCAGAGATATCGAGCGATTTGCGTGATATTGTAAACAGCCGATCGATAGGTATATTTCTACTAGATTAGAGGTGCCAGCATTGACGACGACTATTTATAGCGAATGGAAAGCTTCGCGTAGCTTTGTTACACTCGAAGCTCATTAGCCTGTGTATTTTCGAATCGTACAAATTCACGATAGATAATACATTAAAAACTTATATTCCATAATATATTAAGGTCAGACTGTATATATAATAGGTATCATATCAGAGTCCATCATCATTATCTCTCTGCGAGATAATTAATATAATTAACCCAAACTCGTTGTCTTTATTTTTAAGTATAAATTAAAAACAAATATTCAACTGAACCCATCGCATGGCAAGCTTCAACGGCTGCGTATATAAAAATAAATGAAAAGCGCGCTGCAAGCACGACATGGAACGTTCGAGAAAGGGCGAGCGAGCGCGAAACGTGTGTATATAGCATTCGCTCTTCTCTGCAGCATCGGTCCTTGAATCGGATCGTGGCATGCGCGCGAGCTGCTCATCGCTGCTGGGATCGAGGGAAAGTTGCGCTCCGCAGGCAAATGTCAAGGAGCATCGAACGCCGGTATATATACGATCGCGCGAGGAGAGTCGTGAATGGAATTTCAATTTTTTTTTTTTATAGCTAGAATATTATTTCAGTCTTTTAATAATAAATCAGTTTTACTGCGTGATATTGCGAGGTAATGAGCTCATAGCCGCGCTATTATCAGTTTAACTTTTATAGCTAGCATTGTTAACAACTTTTTAATACTTGCTGTGGAACGTGTTTTTTTTTTGTTATGACGACTGCAGCACCGGCACGACTGCTCGTTTATTATGCAGTCACACACTTTACCTCATAAATATAATTGCGTTTTAACGAAAAATCAGCTCTACACGACTTTCTTCCCACGTGATGATAAATGATCGTCCGTCTACGGCTGCAGTGTATAACCGCGAAGATAATGAAAGACGCCGCGATAATATGCAGCAGCAGTAGTGGTGTCTCATGACTAACGACGAGTATATACGATTTTTGCGGCGCGCTCTTGAATAATAAGCACGCTCTCTCGATAAGGCAATACAATGAACGAGTATATAGAGGAACGCGACAGAGTTTTTTACGCAGAGAGAGAGAGATGTCCAGGTACGACGATGATCTATCGCGAGTTGTTTTTATCGCGATAGTGACATAGGTATATTATATATACTTAGCGCAACGTTATACACACGCGATAGATTTTTAGTAATTATCGGAATCGATACACGGTATAACTATATTTTCTCACTGATCGGTAACGGGTATTTTGAAACTTTATTGCAAACTTTCTGGTTTCGGCTTTGATACAGCTGATCATATGTGGTTATAGATTAAGCAGCTATACATAATATCAGTATAACTCGGTTAATGTCATGCCACTGTATCAGTGTTTTCAACTAACGCAATCAACTCCAAACCGGTTTCCCGCCACACCGGCTCTATCGAGATATCAAACAAATTAATTTTTCCTTGCCGAGAAAACCCAGTTAAATTTAAAAGAAAAAACGACGTGAAATTTGCGAAAAGCGCCTGTATGAGTCAACGGACGAACTTCGTAGAGAAGCATCGTCTCATATCTCTCCTACACACACGCATACATGCGCTCTCGGTACGCGATCATTTGCGTCAATCAAGCACGAGGACAAGAGAGCAGCGGCCACTATTCGTACGATGAAAAGAAGGAAGCTTTGTCGCTCACTTGTAGACATTTACCCGACGCAAACTTCAATGCGCGCGAGACCGTCTCTCATCGTATAGCTCTTCCACCAACTTTTTTCCCAGAATAGAGTCGACAGATCTCGAAATTGTATATTTTTCGACGCAGCAGCTTTGTGTGCGAACTTGGCACCATCAGCTGTGTTAGACTGACACCGGCTTCAACTTTCGAATTAAAATGCATCATCATCATCAGGCTGCATTTTTAAGCGCTATACTCTATTGCGAATTAATGAATTGCGACTAAAAAAAGAATCGGAGAGAGTCTGTCGCGTATCTTGATAGCGTTATCGGCGTTAATAAATATGTTTCTAGTATATCGAAAGGGTCCGATGACACAAGTCATAAATTATTCACAGTTTATTATTCGCATTAGTGCAGGATCTATAAATGTTGCTAGCCCGCGAGTCCGCGCCAAAGATAATCGAAGCAAACATGTACTTTGTAGAGGAAACCCGCTTTTTTCTTTCTAGAGTCGTCGTATTAATAAATCATTATTCAAATTCGTCAGTTTGAATAACGTTAATTATACACGCGGAATAGCAGCGATTAAAAATTCAATCCGCTTTGTATTATTTGCCCGCACGAAGATTATAAGTTTCTTTAAATATTAGCTACTCGATCATCTGCTTATATATACTTAAACAAGGTTTCTCAAATGTGCTTCTTTGTCGCGCGATCTTATGTCAATATTTAACTGCGCCAAAGTTATGATTCTAAATCCGTCGATCTTTTTTGCCTCTAACCGATAACCCACACTACACAGGGTCTCTTTTGTTCCCAGTCAACATCAGGGTATTTCCGAAAACTCATCTCTCGCGCAACTGCGCATCGTGTATCTAATCGACGCAAATAATTGTTCGAGTGAGACTATCTCTATATCGTGTGCGCCAGTCGTCATCGCACATCAACAAAACACCCGGAATATGATTCAGACGCACCAGCTGCAGTTATACTATCGCTTATTGTTCCATTTGCATGTCTCGCTGAAATATAATATAAATATTGAGTTGAATTTTATACTCTTAAAATCGCGACCCACTGCTGCAGCAGTTCTTTATAATGGAGGTGTTTAACCGGTTATGCAAAAATAAACCGTCGCGTGTAGTGTATGTGTATATGTATATAATACGCGGAGGAAGCGACTGCATATTGATGCCCCCGCAACCTCGTGGTTTTTCTTTGTAATTGAAGACAATGGTAGTCACGAGGACGAGCTTGTTTATATGCAAGTGTCTTTTTGATTTTTTTTCTTTTTAATTATGCCGCGCGACAAAGGGACCTTTATAAACAGACTTCGTATACTTCATCGACGTTTACTTTTTTTTGCTCACATATACATAATATTTTCAAAGTGCGCGTATCGGAGAAAATTCCTGACTTATCTTGTTTGACGATCTCTATCTTCTATACCAACAATTAATTTCTCAACGACCGGCGCTCTATCGCAATTGTAAATTAGACTTTGCGTAAAGTTCAATAACAATGTATACCCAAGCTCTCTTTCCCTCTCTCTCTCTCGATAAGAGAGGCCATCACATATACATGCGAGACTTGCATGCGCAGTAAATTAATGACGTTTATCTCACGAAGCAGCGTGTATTATCGTCATAAAATCTTTCGCCGCTTGTCACATCTCGTCGCTCTCCTTTGCGCGAATTCACAAGTATATGCACACACATACATCGTTGTTTCGTTGATCCGATAAGGGCAATTTTAGACCTAATAATATATTATATCGCGAATAAAACATGCGCAGCGTTTGATGACGAAACGTTTTAATTAAATCGAATCGGGATCCTTCGGGAGAAAAGAGCAATTAAATTCCGCATCAATTGCTGCAGCAGCATCCGATCCTATAAACACAGCGACGTAGAAGCGGATCAAGGACTGCGAGAGTATACGGGCATCACACATGTGCGGCGAAGACCGCTATCGAGTGATTTATAATTTTTTTCTCTACGCGAGCTCGCGTATTACTTATATGTCAATGCTCGTAAACGCCGCACACGTGGTTATATAGTAGTCTAGCTCTCGAATTATGCTAAATAGGATTATCAGGACGATGACGAAAAGTGCAGTATCTGTTGGATCATCAAGTCAGCGTGTAATAATATGAAAGAAAGAAAAACTTCTCTCAAATATCTCTCCATATCGGCCTGGGCTTGTAAATCCATCACTAATGAATTTATCGGCCCGAAGGTATCGGACGGGTTTGTTTTTAATTTGAAATTGATATTTTTATGGTTACTCGTTGTCCGTCACAACAAAGCCATTTTTTTCTTTCTTCTTTATCGCGTGATTTTAGCCCGATTTGAATTTAAAAATACACGCTGAGAATCGACTTGTAGACGCATGAAGTAAGCCAAATTCGTTTGACTTCGTTATTGATTTTATCGGCGCCTCACAATATAGCATGGCAGCAGAACTCGAGTTGAATGCAGAGAAAAAATAAGCCCGGCGTTAATAGGTACATCCATACCAATTTGAAATTCAAATCGAGCGTCATTGCCAAAGAAAATCATTTCCGATTAGTCATAAATCCGTCCATGCAACCGCGGCCGATAAGATTATCAATGATTGCGGCATTTTCGACTTTTCAGGGTCAGATGAATTTGTGCGTTCGAGTTTATAATTAAAACAAACCTTTAATGAATATTGAGATAATATGTATGGATAGAAAATTTTTTTATTCGTCTACATCGTGCTGTGTCTACACCGTACAAATTTATGTACGGTGTGATAGAGATGATAAATTTTAATCTATGAACTTTTTCTACTGTTACAGAGAGCGCGAAGACTTTGAAGATCCTGCTGAGCTTCGCCGTTGGTGGACTTCTCGGAGACGTATTTCTGCACTTGCTACCTGAGGCCTGGGCGAATCATGCAGCAGCAAACACAGGTTTCTGTGAATTTTTATTTAATCGAAGGTTCTTGACAATTGACAGGAAATAATAAGTGAGTAACGAAATGAGCAACTGTTGCATTTCTACATGACTAATATTCGAATGAATAATTAGAGCTCGTTATCTCACTTTATATTATAACAGCAAAACATGCACCACGACAAAGAAAAACGTCGATTGCATTATTCAACGCAAGTTCTCTCTCTCTCTCTCTCTCTCTCTCTCTCTCTCTCTCTCTCTCTCTTTTTAACTCAACTAGTCATAGCAACAAAACGAGCGCTCTATCGCTCTCGAGAATTATCATCTGCCCAACGCGTGTTCTCTATATCAAAACAACTGGCCAATATACTATCTCTTCCTGTCTTGCAGCAAAAAGCAGCAGCGGCGGCGGCGTCAATCATGCGTCGATGGGATGCGGTCTCTGGGTACTGGCCGGTTTCCTCGTCTTCGTCGTCGCCGAGAAAATGTTCAGCGGCGTTGGAAATGCTGACGACGATGACGAGGAACACGAAAACGAGCCCGTCGCCACGATAGTCCCAAAAAAGACCAAAGAGATGGAGAACAATAATTGCGACGGTCAACTGGACGATTGTCTCAAGCTGAGGAAGAACGGATTCGCCAATGGGGATGTGACGAAGATCAATGGACTCAAGAACGGACTGAGGAAGGTCAATGGAATTGATTACAAGAAGTGTAACGGTTACGCGAACGGCTTCGCCAAGAGTAACGGAGTGAAGAATGGATTCTGCGTCGATGCACGCGGTTTGTACAATTATCGATTTCGCATCGAGTTACTAAGAATTACCAGCAATCAATCTTTTTCTCTGTAATTCGATCTTATTAGTTGTAAGCAAACGAGAGAACGCCAACGATTTAAAATATTCTCCTTCTCGATTGCAGATCAACAGCTACTGAGCGAGAATAACAGCTCGGACGAGAAGCGAACGCGCGAGAGGCCTAAGCCGAAGCAGGTCATCGGCTACCTCAATCTCGTGGCTAACTGTGTGGACAACTTCACGCACGGTCTCGCTGTCGGAGGCTCCTTCCTCGTCTCCTTCCGACTAGGTGCCCTCACGACCTTCGCCATTCTCATCCACGAGATCCCCCACGAGATCGGCGACTTTGCCATCCTGTTAAAGAGCGGCTTCAACCGGTGGGATGCTGCCAAGGCGCAACTCATGACTGCTACCGGCGGCATGTGCGGGGCATTTGTCGCCGTCGTTTTCTCCGGCGACGCTGTCGGTGTGTGGAAATTCTGATTCGATCGAGCTTTGTGTAGACGTTTAACGTATACGAATTGGGAAAGAGCTAAGCGACCTTTGTATTGTTTTGCAGAATCGAGGACGAGTTGGATACTTCCATTCACCGCGGGCGGCTTTCTGCACATAGGACTGGTGACAGTGCTGCCGGAGCTGCTAAAGGAGACCGATCCATGGGAATCGCTGAAGCAGATCGGCGCCTTACTTACCGGCATCATCGTCATGGCTTTCCTCACGATCATGTGCGACTAGAAACTGCGAGCGCGAGAGCGAGATTCGACTCGGGAGAAAAGTTTTGTTGGAAAGCGCAGCAGGATTGCTATAGAAGCACTCTTTGTAATATATATTTTTTTAACCTCGCAATTTCGTTTTTTGTATACGAGAGCTGAGTTAGATGGTAATGATGGTGACTTGACGATATACTCTCTTCTTTTCGCTTTCAACAAAGTATTTCTTCCCAACCCTGTGATCAGTCAGCAAGGAAATTTTTCAACCTTATGTATATAGGCGTACGTTTGAAAGATGTTACGAGTGATGATACGGCTATTGATTAGAAGAATATTATTTTTCACTTTACTGCAAAAAAGGAGTAAGAAAGAAAGAAAGAAGAAAAAACAGAAAAAAATGTTTTTTGCGAAGTAACTTTATTTTTTTACGCAGACGCGTCTGACCAAAGCGCGATTCGGTGATAGAATCGCGTCGCTTCCTATTCAGAAGCTCAAAACCTCGATCGTTCGTGCACAAAAGAAACGATCGAGCTAAATCAGTATTGATGTACTGTCATTCGAACAAAGTAACACAAGTAAAAAGAAATATTTTTTTTTATTATTAACATTTTTTGTATCTCCGCAGTCAGCACCTTCAATTGACGTAATACTTTGTAATTTCTTTTTTAGTTCGTGACTCTCACGAGCTATGGAAAATATAATAGAGGGAACAGAAAGTCTTTAATCGAAGTTCCTAGAACCGTTGTAAATAAGACTCTGGGCCTGCAAAGCCCTCTGCGTTGAAAAAATAACCTGTTGTTGAGGATTCCTGCTGGAAGGGGAATCGAATGGGTGAAAAAATAGGAACCGCGTTGCTCAATGGTTACGTTGTTTTTCAAATATGAAAGGTATCGTTTGTTAAAAAAGAAAGAAACGCTAAATTGAATTTAATATATTTTTTAAAAAAACTGCTGTAATTGAGAAGAAAAAATTTGGTGGCTCCGTATTCATAGCTTATATACGATCGATCCTTGTACTTAACGAACAGAGAACAAGGTCTCATGTTTTCCAGCGGTAAAGCGAGTTAAAATTTTTGGCGCGACGTGTGACCACCACATTTTGTAAATAAACTATGGTATTCCCTACATTTATGTCTTTTTATTTACTTGTGTCAATTTTCGTGAGATCCTTGAAAAGAAAAAAAAATGAAATTTTTTACAAAAAACAATTTATTATAATATATACATATTTATAAGCAGCATGCTCATCGCAACAATTTGGGAGAATTTTCAGTCTACCAATAGAGTGAAAGTTGTCCGAAATTTGAAATCATTTCCAAATCAGAAATTATAAATTTCTGATAGTGTCTGGATTATAGAATATCTGATAGTGTCTGGATTAAAAAAAATGAAGTTGTCAAAATTTTTAAACAGAATTAGTATTTAAAAATGAATTTAACGGCCTTTATAAACAATAAGTAACAGAATTGGTAAACCAATTTAAGGATCATTTTTTTGTTTATGTCTGCGTGAGTATAATCAAAGATAAATAGATGTTCGGAAATTAAATAAATTTAGCATCATTTTCAAATTTCACTATTTCGCCAAGGAAGCAATTTTCTTAGCCAAATACCATTTTATTAGAAAGGTTTCATTAAAATCTTTAAAGTACAATGCCGGTACATGAATGTATTTACATATATTTACACTTATACTTGCCATCGAGGCACTACCGCGCCCCTTAATAAATGCAACTGCAAACGAAAATCACTTTATCGAAAGGTGCGCGTCGATGGTATGTACAATGGATATGGTTAAGCACTTAATTAACAACTGCTACAACTCGTCATGTTGCTGCTCGCTGATAATGCT